>VWZP01006571.1:366502-471462 GCA_013396995.1 Dicaeum eximium
ACCCTGAGAGTTTCATGCAGATGGTAGATTTTCACTTTCTTTTTTTTTTTTTTTTTCTTTAATCCTGAGAAATCCATGATCCTGCTGAATTCAAAGTGCAACATTGGTCAAGGGCCAGGCAATGGTTTTTCAGGAGGCTCTGGGAGCTGTGGTGATAAAAAATAATTTAGCCTTAATTTATAGATGTTATAAAAAATTTACCACCCCTCGTTCCTGATTTATAATAAGATTTATTTTAATGTGACTGGGGCATCTTCCTCAGCACTGGGACATTTCTGTGTTTTATTGCCCCAGTGTTTATGGCTTTGAGTTGCTTCAAGTGATATTTTTTCAAATATTTGGGGGGTTACTGGAAGTTGTGGCACAGGATTTGAGGCCAGGCCCCTGTTCAGTGCCTGAGAAAGGTGGTGGGGTTCCAGGAAAGGCACTTGGCTCTATCTCAGGGAGGCTTGGGGCAAACTGGGGACATTAATGGGAACACCAAAGTCCCTGGCTGCTGGAGCAGAAATTTGAATGGGAAGGTTTTAATCATAGAATGCTGGAATGGTTTGGGTTGGGAGGGACATTAAAGTTCCTCTAATTCCACCCCCTGCCATGGGCAGGGACACCTTCCACTGTCCCAGGCTGCTCCAAGCCCTGTCCAACCTGGCCTTGGGCACTTCCAGGGATCCAGGGGCAGCCACAGCTTCTCTGGGCACCCTGTGCCAGGGCCTGCCCACCCTCAAAGGGAGCAATTCCTGCCCAATATCCCTTCTAAACCTACTCTCTTCTGTCAGTTTAAAGCCATTCCCCCTTTTCCCACACTCCATGTCCTTGTCCAGAGTCCCTCTCCTGTTCTCATAGGTCCCACATGGATTATTGTTACTGCCTGAGGTTGTCCCATTGGGGGATGCAAACACCACTGGGAACGTGCCAATCCCACCAGGATGGCTCAGGAGAGAGGGAGGGAGGGGTTATCCATCCATCCACCCATGGATCCATGTATCCATCCATCCACCCAAGATCACCTCCAGGACCCCCTCAGCACCCCCAGAATGGCTCTGCCCATCCCCCACAGCACCCACCGAGGCCATCAAAGGTCCCAAACCTCCAGCCACCCTCTGGAAAGGCTCTGAAGGATGCTCCCACCACCTCAGCTCAAACCCCACGGCCTCCAGCTCCCCAAAACTGCCCCAGTCAGGTCAGTGCCAGGCTGGAACAACCCCTCTGCTCCTTGCTGCCACACTGCATCCCACAGATCCCTCTTCTCCCTGAGCAAGGAGCTGCTCTGAGCCCAGGACTCTGCCCTGCCTGGGATGGTTTTGGAGCTGTAAGTGGAGACTCCCAGGGATTTAGGTGGCATTTGTTGAGTGAGGCCACCCTGTCCCATGGGAGCAGCCAGCTCAGGAGAGGATGAAGGGAGAAATGAGAAACCCAACACCGCTCCTGGCTCTGTTGTGGCTTAATTTAGAGCACAGGGGCTGTGCCAGAGTGTTTTTCCATTTAAAGCTGAACCTCTTCCCTTTTGTCCTGCACTGAGCCTTGCAGGGCAGTGGCAGCTGATGGCTGGGGCTGCTGAGGGGGCTCAGCAAAGCAGTTTCCAGCTCAGTTCCCTTTTGGCACCAGCTTTCACCCCATTTCTCCCACATAAAGGGCTGAACTCCATCTCCTCCTGCCATCCCTGTCCTGCTTTGGAGCCTCAGGGAGGGCTGGAGCCACCCACAGCCCCAATCCACAGCTCTAAATCCCTGTGGGATGGGCTTTGACCCCCCCAGCTGATCCTGTGCCCCTTGTGCAAGAGATCCCAGGGCTGGGAGAGCTCTCCTGTGTCAGTACTCTCTACATTTAACCACCCTAATGCAGCTTAATTCATGTTACAGACACTTTGGAAAGCTCTTTGCAGGTAAACTCCTGGCAACAGGCCCAAAGGAAAGGAGGACAATTCATCAAAGATCATTTATTCCCAGCAGTTCAGCTGTACTTTAAAATGGGATGCATCCATCAAGCACTTTAGGGCTGCTCCATGGAAGAGCTCTGCCCAGCTCCAGGGCAGGAGACAAATTTTGGCTCAGCCCAAGTGTTTGGGGAACTCATATTTGGAGTTTGGAGAACTCATATAAACTCATATTTCTCATAAGAACTGGCCAAATCTTAACAAGGAGTGCCTATAACTAAATACTGGCAGCAAAATTAACCTTAACTGTACTCACCAGCCCATGCCAGCGTTGTCACCTTTAGCCTGTCACCACCATCAGCTGCAGTGAGAGGCTGAAAAAACTCAGAGCTTATCAAAAAGCTGCCTGGGACACAACTTCTCACTGGATGAGGGTTGTCCCAGTGAGGAAATGCTGGGGACTCACAGTGCTTTTATCTGAGAGAGGCAAAACAATGGCTGGCTGCAAAGTGGAGCCAGAGAAATCCAAATTAGAATTGAAACACAGAATTTTAACAGGCTGGTGTTTATCCATGAGGAAAAAAAAAGCAAAAAACAAAAACAAAACACTAAGTTCCAAGGGGAGCAGGGGGTTGTGGTGATTTCACATCAGCTGTATCCCTGAAAGAAATGTTGCAGCTCAAGCAGCACAAGTGTGCTGGAGAGATCCTGGGGCTGAGGATCTCCAGTGTGGGGATTTTTCAGGCAGAGAGAAAAATATTGTCATTGATTTTGTTCTCTGAGTGATGGGTTAGGGTGCAGGGGGCTGCTGCTCCCAAGGTCTGCCAGGGTTTCTTATATTTAGCAAAATGCTGCAAGAAAATTGGTCTCATCCCTTGAGAACTGGGAACCAGCAAGAGCCAGCACGGGGAGAAGTCAAGCCAGGTCACTCTGGGGAAGTGCAGGGGGAGTGATTTTCAAAATACTGAGAAGCCCTGGACATTCTGCCCCCCTGCTCTGTGACAGGAGACAGATTGCACATTTCCATGAGAGGCAGCTGCTTTACAGGTACAGACTGCCTAAATAAATTGGTTTATAGTGGTGGGATTCTTTCTTTGAAAAAAGAAAGGTTCAGAAAAAAGGAGAAAATGCTTCTGTGCAGCCCCAAACAAGCACAAGGTTAAAGAAATGAGTGTTGCAGCACTTAAAAAAAGGTTTGCAGGAGAGCCATGTGTGCTCTGGGACATGCCAGTCTCTTCCCTGTGCTTCAGGGGCTGTCTCAGAGCCCTTTTCCTGGAGAGAGGTTTGATCTTCACAGCTTCCCTGGGACAGGGCATAAGGAGGGGCAGCAGATGCCTCTGCCCTGCTCCTGGGAAAATATTATTGATTCACACTCCTGTGTAAGTGAAATCAGAACCTGCAGCTCCAAGTTACAGCCTGAATTTAGCAGCCTCTGCACAGCACAGTCCTCACAGCCCTGCTCCTGCTCAGGCAGCTTTTCCAAGGGATCTGCTCACTCCTGCAGGTCCTTAAGGTCCCCAGCAGAGGATCCCTCCCCTCTTCAGAGACATCAGGATGGAGCTGAACAGAAACCAAAGCTTGCTCTCAGCCCAGGATTTATTCCTCAAGTTGTCCAGAGATGATTGAGGGTTGCAAGATGCTTTTTCCTCTGATGCTACTGGCAGGAAAAATATTGCAATGAATGGTCCTGCTTTTTGTGAGAGAGGCCCCTGAGAGCTTGGCTGAGCTCTGGGGCAGTGCTGGGGGAGTGGAGCAGCCCCATGAGCACAGGGAGGGTTAATTCCCTGTTAACTCCCAGCTGCTGAGCTTATCCCCAGCTCCCTGACTTCCTCCATCAGGGACTCCAGGAACTGTTTGAAAAAAGACATTTCTTGAAGAGAGACATTTCTGAACCTAAGCAGGAAAAAAGACAGGGACAACACATCTGGAGTGACTCCTGTTCTGCTTTTTTCCACTCTGCACAGGGGAGGGAGGATGAAATCCCCATGTTGGGGAAGAGAGCAGTGGTTTTCATGCCCACACATCCACTTTGCATCAGTGGTGCTGCCTGGGGTTAAAGCCTGACAAACTTCAGGCTCATAAAAAGAGGCTGACAAAGCAAAGCAAAAAAAGAAAAGCTTTCAAGACTTTCAAGTGAGAAACAAAGCAGCACTGTACAAAAATTCCTGGCTCTCCATTTGCCTGGAATCCCCAGGGCTGCTCTGCACTGGCAGGCTGCATGGCAATGCCTGATTAGCTTGCACTCTGTGTCCTCACTGTGCTGCAGGAGAGGAGGACAGGGCTGGCAGGGTTTGCAGCAGCTCCAAAAGTCCCAGCACTGCTGCAGTGAAGACCTGCCTGCATTTGGTAGCATTCTTCTTCCCAGAGAGAACAAGATCTACCTGATGGATGAATGCAGAGAGCCAGAAACAGGGAATTCATAACCTGGATGGCAAGTTTTGTATGGAATGAGCTGAATTTAAGGTAGGTTGAATCATTGCAGGGGTAATATGCACAGCTTTTCAGTGGAAACTCACTGGAGCTTCAGAAAACTGCTGCCAGTTTAATAAATAAAAGGAAGAGGCTCGAATGATGAGAGGAGCCCACCCAAAGCTGACTTGCAGATAGTCCCAGGTCAGGCTAATCCTGTGCCTCAGCACTGAAGTGCTACAGAAAGCCTGAGACAGGCAGGTAGCAGTGTGGGGATAAAAACAGAGCTTGTTTTGTTCTAAGGAAGGGGGCTGGCCTAACTTTTGTACAGCAAATTCCTTCCTGAGCTGATAAAGGCAGCAGCAGATTGAATATCGAGCCCTCCCAGGGAACAGTGTGCTGAAACCTGCCCAAAATCCCCCTGCAGAATTGCAGCTTCCCAAACTGCACCCACCAGCCCTGCTTGCCAAGCCTCAGAAACAGAAACTGCTGACACATAAAACCTTCACTTTTTGTATTTCATCTCTGTTTCTCATCCTCTCCTGCAAATGCTGAAGAGATGACACCATCTGAGGCTGCAAAATGACACTGGTGCCTGGGCTCTCTCCCTGCTGTTCAGCCCAAAGGACTGGGAATATCTGGCTTAACTCTTCTCTTGGGTATGCTACTGAATGCCCTGTGAAAAACAATCCTTCATTTCAGCTACTATGACTTGATACCATTGAAAATCTTCCTCTTTTGCTGCCGCAGTCTCCTTCAGAGCAGCCTCCAGACTTTTGTTCTCATCCAGCAGGAACCCAAGCCTGCAGGGAAACAAAAGGAAAAACCTCCCTGTGAGCTGGAGAGCTTCAAAGCAAATTTAGAACAGTCACCTCTGCTCTGGGGAAGAACCACTGAAACCCAGGAGCTGCAGTGGTTTGATCAGAGCCCTGAGAAAGAGCAGACTGAGCACTTGCTCCTCCTCTCCCTGAGGTAGGAAAGAGTCATCCCAGCATGGAGAAAGGGAGAACATACCTCCTGCTCAGCTCCTTCACCTGAGCTTCCAGGGGCAGCTTGGACAGGGCTGCAAAGAGCTCCTCCATGTCACTCACATGCAAGGGGAGGCTTGGCTGGGCTGCAGATTCAATCACAGAGTGGAGTTTTAGTAAAACAGCAAATCAGTTTTGGCAGCACGCTGAGTCAATATAAAGAAACATTGAATAAATATTCTCATAATATACTTAACCTCTTAAATAAATATTTAATCTCCTAAATTCTATGTTGCATCCATAACATATCATAAATATATTATAGACTTATTTTAATTTCCTTAAAGCAAAATGAAAACATGATGAATTTGCATTTCAGGGCTAAATATGTGCCAACACATGTAGGGAGGAAAACAATGAATCCAAAATATTGAAGTGACCAAAACAAGGTGACAAACAGCTGAAAATTATTAATTTGATGTTAATCTTGTAATTGTGTTTCAGATTATGATAGCTGTTGCTTCCTGAATGTCTGAGGCAAAGTTTGTACATGGCACCCATTGAAACAACTTCTGTAAAGCACTTTGATCCTCAGCATAAACAAAATGTAACTCAAGGTGTACTTCAAACCAAGGTTCTAACTCAGGAATGCTTTCCTAAATAAAGGTCTACCCAAAACATGTAGCTCTGGTCATTAAAAAAAAAATTCAGAAACTTTTTTCAGGGTTGTAGAGAAAATATAATTCAAATTTGTATATTCAAATTTATAATTCAAATTTATTTTCACAAGTGGGACTGCAGAAGCAAAACCCATGACCAGTGAATCCCTAGAAGGAGGATCAGAGAAGTGTTCAGGGAGCTCAGAAAGGAGTGCTGGAGGTGAGCACAGCTCTTGCAGAAGATGCTGAACTTCTCCCAGCCCTGAGGGACTGCAGGGTGATCTCTGCTGGAGATAGAAGGCTGAATCATTTTAGTAAATGTAAATAAATGGCTTTCTCTAAAATAATCAACAGCCAGCACTACCTACCCGGAGCCAGGTAACATGAGGGAAGGATTTGTGTGGTTCAGCCCCAAATAAATTATAAAAATCAAGAAACCAGCTAAATGAAGGGCTGGCTGCAGTCCTTACAACTGGGAATACAGCACCATGACAGGCAGGTATCTGTGCTGTGCTCCAAGTGAACATTGCAATTGCTGCTTTGTGCTTGTGTTGTCATGTTGGCACATTTCTGTATCCCTTTTCCCAATTCATGTCCCTCATAACATCAAATATCTTCAAATAAGTACATTTGGTATTAAAACCACTAAATCCTCCTCGTGTGGAATTATCTGAAAGAACCTGGTTGGAGAGAACTGAACTCTGACAAAAACAAATGAGAAGAAAAGGCTGCATTGTATAGCTAAAAAATGCTTTTGATCTTGAGGCTGTGCTTTACAGGGCTGAGGAAAACCTGCTGTTACTTACCTATCCCTCCTCTGGGATTATTCTTTGATAATTCGGAATTTGGATAAAACAGGAAAAAAAAGCACAGAAAATGAAAAGCCTGAATAATTTTAAAACACAACTGGGTTGTTTGCAGCTCCTTAGCATCATTATCTACTTCCCTTGAATTGAAGAGACCAGAAACCTTAGATTAGCAATTAGATCAGCTCTCTCCAATTTTGCACTTTCAGAAAGAAAGGAAAATACTATGTTAATTAGTAGGTTCTCTAGTCTCTATTTGGTATTCAAGCTTTTAATTTCTTCTTATTTCCTCAACCACTGGCATGAAAGCACTGAGATAACCTCCATGCTCTGCTGAAGAGGTGTATTACAAGCCTGTAGATTTGGTTCTTGTACAAACTCCAGTTTTGGCACATCCCAAAGCTCTCATCAAAGCAGAGGAGTGAAATAGATTGTTACCTACTCATCTCGTGGATTTAGAGAGGATTTCTCCTTATTAGCCTTACTGCCAATCCTTTTCTACTTTTGCTTTTAGTCCTTAAGCAGAGGAGATTAATGAACTAAATATTTAGTGAGCAGGGATCTGTCACACTGGTGAAAACACTTCTTCCTCTGGCTGTGGAATCCCAGCTACCAGAGGGGAGTCACTAAAACTTCACCACAGCACAACAAAACTTGACCAAAAAGCCTCAGGACCTGGAGAGTTTGTCTCTCTTGGAGCTTGCAAGGGGAATCTTTGATAACAGAACACATCAACACTTCACCAGCTTGTGTAAAAGTCTGAGCACTCAGAAACTCAGTTAAATTCTACACAAAACAGCACCAAAATGCTCCCACACTACTGGGATCTAAATTTTTCTGCTCTCAGTTAATACAGGTGAGACAACTCTAAGAGTCAGTGCTCATAAAAAAACCACATGAGAATGAGTCAGGGTGGGCTGGAGCCGCTTCCAAGGACACAGCAATCCTGCTCTAAGGAACAAATCCATGTTTTACAGAGAGGACTAGGTCTGAAGCAGCCATTCAGTCCCCATTCAGTATAAAGGTTCCTCTGAAGGGCTCATTCAAGGTCTCTGATGAGCCCTGTGGTCCCTCTGGTCATCCTAACTCAGCCTGACACCTCCCCAACATTTGCCAAATTGAAATTCCCCTCCCTGCTGCTCATCTTCTGGCATTTGAAGCCTTTTTACTTTATGAAAATACACATAAAAAGGGAAGCCACTGGAAAAATTTCCTTAAGAATATGTGCCATTTTATTGGTTTAGACACTTTACAGAATCAGAGTCCTTAAGCAATAAAAGGATCTGATCAGGGAAATAAAAATTTAACATCCACCATGAATTCTTCTTCTTTAACTACGCCAGAGAGGCTTTCATATTTATAGCAGGAGATTATCACGTTCATGGGATAATAAATTACACCAGATCTAATTACTTCATCACCAGCAATAGTTTTTCATAGGCACTGACAGGCCTTAAATTGGGATTCGTCCTTTAATTCTGCTCTTAACCTTCAGCTGAATCCCTCAGGCATGAGTGCAAAGGCAGCTCTGGGCCTGGGGGCAACCCAGAGCAGGGCAAAGCTTTTTTTCCTGGACTTATCCCATGGAAACACACTGCAAAAATCCTGCTCCCCACTCAGACCTGTGGGAAAATCCTCTTCAGTTAAGAAGGGCCAGGATTTTGCCTCCTGCCTGGCTGCTGGGGCTGAGCAGCTCCCATCACCAGGGTCAAGCACTGGGCTGGGTTTGGCAGGTGGAGCCTGAATGTTGTGGCTGTTTATAAAGCCCAGAGGTGACACAGGGGACGTGGCTGTGGCTGAGGGCTCCCCTTCACCTTTTCTGCTCCTTGGGGCATGTTTCTCTGCACTTGTGCTGCTCCCTGGTTCCACCTGAAGCTTTTCAAGCCGCTGTTCCAAGGTGTCACTCCGCCACCGCTCTTCCTGAAGCTTCTTCTCAGCTTCCAAGACTTTGTCGCTGCTTTCCTCCACCCTGACAGGCAAAAAAAAAAAAAATATTAAAAAAAGGCAGTTTAGCTCATTTGTGTCATGTCTATGTCAAATCAAGTCTTGGTACTGAATCCTGCTTCTTCCTGCAGAGCTCCCTGCAGAAGGGAAAGAACTTTCATGCATCCAAAGGCAGAAATCCCAGTGAAATTCTATCAGGTGACATCTTCTAAATGTGCAAAAGAGAATTAACTGATGAGTACAGTTGGAAACAATGGGTTTGTTAATGGAGGTTGCTCAGATCCCTTAATTCTGGCTCCCTGTGTGAATTCACCCCTTAGATGAGCAGGAAAGCTGCAGATTGCTGAGGAGAGATCTTTATTACAGGAATAATAAACTGCATTTTTTAGCCACTCTGGGAAAGCTTGGAAGGCAGATAGTTTATAAAAACACAGTCTAACATTTGCACAGTCAGTTATCTGAGAGGAAAAAAACAAAACTTGAGGCTGCTTTTAATAAACTTGGCCATTAGACATGACCATGGATGGCAGAGGGTGGAAAAGAAACTGCTGGTTACATCACAAAAAAGCAAATTGCCTCTCTCCATCCCGCATAACATCTCAGAAAATGATCTGCAAAAATCTGATGTGCACCCCCAGATGCTGCCACTGGGGCAGTGACTGACACCAAGTGATTCCAAGGAATTTAAAGCTAAAAAGAAACACAGATTGACTCACTGGATTGGACTGAATAAGAGAATTTTTCTCCTCACCCCACAGGTAGAAGCTGGTTACTCTCTGAATCAACAGACTTGATTAGTTTATTTCCCTCCTAGCTGGCATAACTAAAAAAAAAATATTACAACTCTAATAAAATTATATCACTGGCTTAAAAATGTAGCTACAGGCAAGACTTGACCTCCTGTGGCAGTGAATTCCCAGGCTGGTGATGTGCTCTGAGATATTTTATTCCTCTCAGGGGTTCTGCATTCACTAAACTTTCATTTGACCCTGGTGTCCCTCTGGCATCCACTTTACACAAAAAACTGAGGAAAAATGGCAAGATCTGTGGGAATTTTTTAATGGAATCATCTGCCAACAGGAATAATTTAAACTAAAATGCTGCAGAAAAATCCCACTTGTAACAACTCCCAGGGCTGTTCTCTTGATTTAAGCATTATCTGTGTTACCTGGGCTTTGTTACACCCCAGCAGTGGAGAGAAGAGGAGGAAATCCTGATTTTTAAAAATACATTCATGTTGAAATCTGACTGGTGCTACATTACCCTGAGGTCTTCCAAGAGTTATTGCAGGCAGTCTCACAAAATTTATGTAACCTGCTTGATAAATGTGTGATAACTGTGGAGATGCTGAATCATCAGTTTTAGGGCACATTTTACAAGCAACTGTGCATTTCATTGACTCTGTTTTTCATTATCCCATATTGGTGGTGGCCACACTTCAGTTACCACTCACAGCCCCATCCTCATCTGACTGCACAGCTCTATTAAAGTCACTGGGCTTACAAACATGAAAAAGATTTTTCCCAGCATGTATTTACAGAACTTAGCTTTAAAAGCATCTTTTCCACAGTTCTAAAAGAAAAAAAAATCTATTTTTTTTCTGACTAGGATTAATCATGCAGGACAAAAGTTATACAAGTGAGAATGATAACTGTGGTAAATTAAAGCAAGTAAGCAAATAGTGCTTATTGTATTGACAAGCACATAGACAGGAATATACTTCCAATATTGGAATACAGATTTGGAATCAAATAACACATACTGGGAAAAAAAAACCAGTAGCTGAAAGGTGTCCAAAAAATTACTTTGCTTTCCCTTCTCTCCTAAAACATGGTTGGCTTTTAACATCATCTTATATTGAATTGAATCACAGAAAGTAAAATTAAAAAAAAAAAAAATCACTGCTATGCCTTGGTTAAACCAGAATAAATTCACTTAGAAAAGGATACAATGAAACTTAAAAAGAATGTGAAAAGCTTTGGGAGAGAATATTATAACAATAATTACAGTATTTACTACTGATGAATAATATTGCTGCCTCAATAAAGCCATGCATATATAAATACAGCAATTCTGGTTTTATCTAGGTGCAGCAAGCTGGAAGGTGCCTCCATTTTTTCTGCCCTTTGTTCTAAAAGAATAATAAAAAGAATGAATCATCAGCCAGGCAGGGAAATTGAGCAGAAAAAACCTGAAAACCCCCTATTTAAGGCAAGGATGGCAGCGTGTGATGTACTGTAGTGCATGTCCCAGACTCTGCAGTGCTCCCTGATCCCAGCAGCCCACAAAGGATGCTGCTGGGATGAGGCTGTACCTTTTCTGCAGCACAGTCACCAGCTCCAGGAGCTTTTTCCTCTCCACTTCAGCAGCCTGGCACAGAGCCTTTTGCACGGTGGTCTCTCCCAGCAGCACTTCCCTGTCCAAGTTGTCCCTGCCAGCAGACCTGAGGAAAGCACAAGCACACAGAGTCTGTTTCCCACTTCTTAAAATGAAAGGAATGAAACAAAGGCAGGATTTGAGCACTGTCTCCAACACACTTGTCTGAAGGTGAAGGCAGAACGCAGAGCCAGGCTCACTAACTCCCCCCAGCACCCATCCCTAGACTGCAATAAATAGAACAGAAATATTTTGGATATAAAGTCACAGGGAGTGTCATCAGAAAGCTGCTTCCAGGATGCTTCCCCTCCCCATCACCCCCGAAAACAAACTTCCACCTCTGATCAATTCATTATCCCTGACTGCCCTCCCATTCTACTGCCAAAGTAAAAGGAGATTGTATCTCCCAAGTGCTACACTAAACTATTAAATGCTCTGCTATTGATTTTCTCTCTCTGAAAGGCTTCAGGCAGCACTTGCACAATGGCTGTTCTTGTGTCCGATATGTGCTGAAAGGAAGGGGCAGTTTTCCCACGTATCCCATTATTATGTAGTTCATTACTTCTCTGACCTCTCTGCTTTCAGGAAGATCTTCCTTAGAACAAAAAAAGCAGGAGAAATCTTGGTAGTTGAGAGTAAAAATGGAAAAGATTAGTGTCAAGCAGTCGATTAGAAAATTAAGAGAGAAATCAGATGTTAGAGCTCTTGGATAGCTTGAGGTAGGAGGGATGGTGCAAGAAGCTTTCATTACAGAAACAAGGTAGGCAGAACAAGGATTTCCAGCAGCTTGCAGAGCATGGCAGAGCACCTCCCTTGCTGATAATGAAGTTTATATACCCACCTTCCAGGTGGGATGGTATACCTGAGGAAGAAAGGCTCTGTGGCTGCTGACTCAACGAGCATGTGGCCCATCGTGGACACTGTGCTGGGGGGAGGAAAGCTGTGTTAGGGCAGTCTTCCCAGAATGCCAGTCCTTTCCCAATGCCTGTGTTTTGCAGGGAAGAGCTCCCTCACCTCACACCTTCACCCAGCACTGGGAGGGGCACTCCCAGCTCTGTGCAGTTTGATGGTGTTCACATGCCACAGATTTCCCTAACAAAGCCACCCCTGCTCTGCAGCGCAGGGCACAGCTTGTATTTCCCAGTGGCCTTTAAAAATACATTTTACATAGCTTTATGAAATCTGCTTTGTGAAAACCATCAGGAAGATCTGTCAGGCTCACTGCTGTAAGAGAAAGGAGCCAGCTGATAACACTGGAGTATCACTGCCAGCCTGGATGAGTTTTATGTATAATGATGTGGGTGAATTCCCATTTCAATGTGTGCTTGTTTGGTGTCACTGGACATTTTATAAGTTTCTTGGATGGAAACTTGCTGGGTTTTTTCTTTCATGGGAAAGCTCTTTTTGTCTGCAGATTTCAAATCTTTGTGTGTGTGTTTCAAGGACAAAATGCATTCCTTTGCTCTGTCTCCTGATATGGGAGATGTGGTTTTCTTTTCCCCACCTATGATATAAAGAATTGCTCTCTCTGACTTTGTAAACATTTTCTAACATTCTTGCACTTTCAGTATGGAGCTTCAAGAAGAAAGAATGTTAGCTCTGTACCTGGGCAGAAACAGCCCAAATCCTTCTGAACAATGGAGTCATTTTAATAAATAATATCAGCCTTCTGATATTGGAGTCAAGAGTCTTGATTCACCCTGATGGGACTCCAGCAGCAACAAATGGTGACCCCTGAGATGTGGGGCAACAATTTGGGACATCCCATTTCAGTGGGTGTCTGTTTGTTTGTTTGAGACACCCCATTTCACTGTGTGTTTGTTTGGGACACCCCATTTCACTGTGTGTTTGTTTGTTTGGGACACCACATTTAGGTGTGTGTCTCTTTGGGACACCACATTTAGGTGTGTGTCTGTTTGGGACACCACATTTAGGTGTGTGTCTCTTTGGGACACATTTCAGGGGGTGATTCTTTGGGACACCACATTTAGGTGTGTGTCTGTTTCCTCAACATGAGTTCAGCTGCCCAAAGCCAAGTCCCTGCAGACTTACCCCACGTTTCCTTACTTTAGCTGTAGCTAACAAGAGGATAAAGCCTTAATAGTGTGGAAGTGACAGATGTGCCTTTTGGGCTAGGAGTGGTTAATCCTAAAATCAAGTTGAGGCTGATACTGACAGCCTTGGCCCAGTCTAAAAATGCAGATTTTTACTCTGCCATCTTCAAAGGGTTCAGCATCTATTTATAGCATTTTTTCATTTCACCTTTTCTGATAGGACAAGATGATTCACTACAGCCAAACAGAACTGAGAATTCATCAGCATATTAAAGTTAATGGAAGGAGTGAGCCTTGCTGACCAAGTTATTAACAGCTCTCAGAGTTTTTCAGGATCATTCATTGCCCACCTGACACATCAGTTCTTTCCATGACAGAGCCCTTAGCCTTGTACACAAGCAATAATTTATGCATTGCACTTAGTGGCTTCCACAAAACCATTACCCAGCTTTGGTTTCTGCTTACCATCAGCAGACATGTGAGGTTAAAAAAAAAAAAAAAAAAAAAAAAAAAAAAAAAGAGGATAAAATATAGATTTGCTCCAGGAGAGCAAAACTTTTGCAAAGTTACAAGGGGGAGAATTAAAACAGTCAGAAGGATGCAGAAACTTTCAAATTAAGGATGTTTTAACTCTAAATCAAAACTACAGAATTCTTCTTAAATTTTATAGTAATGCTCTACTTAGACTCAGAGATACTCAGCTGATTTTAAAGCCAAATTTGGTGTCTAAAGTAATGAGGTAAAGTAATGAGGTAGGAAATTACACAGAAGAGATCAGTTGTAACTTTAACTTGATGAAAAATTTCCAACCCCATCAGACCAGTCTCAAATTCTCACTATCAATTAGACTATGAACTCTTTAGCAACAAACTCAGCACCAATTTAACAGGAAAGGATATAACTTGCTGTGGTACCATGTTCCCTTTACACAGCCAGAGTGACCCAGAGTCACATCAGTGTAAAGAGAAATCAGATTTATTGCTGCACCAAGATTAGTGTAATTTACACAGTCCTCAGTGAGCCTTTAAAGAAGGTGTTTGGTAAGAACAAATGATGTGGTGTGTTTTCAACATTTCTGCATGTAAATTCTACTCAAAGAGCAGTTATTGATTTAAATAATGCACCAGTGATTTAGTGCTTACCTCAAATGGCACTTTGCATTCATTCCCCACCCTGCTCACAGAAATCTGCTCGTTGGAAGCACAGTGTCTCATAAGGGAAAAGATTCCCAGGCACTTAAGCTGACCACATAAACATTATCTGAGCTGCAGGAGGAGAAATAGCTGCACTCCCACCATGCCAAATCTAGTCATGTCTGCAAGTCTGTACCTCCTTCTCAGTTCCAGGACAAAAGTCCAAGAGATAATGTGATTAGAGATTCCCATATATTGCAAACAGGCTGCCACAGCTGTTGGCACAAAGCACTTGTGGTTTGATGAAACTCCCTGGGAAAACCAGGCTCCTGGATTACTCAAACAACTTGAAATACTGACTTTCTGCTCTTCTTACCAGGTAGATTCTGTCCTTCCAGCTTTGCTGCTGCCTGATCTCTCAGGTGCTCCTGAGTACTCAGAGCATGGTGGATGAGCAGCTCTTGACTTGGCCTGTGGATGGGCAGATTTCTTCTGTTAATGATGGAGCATGTTTTAAAACCAATTACATAGTTCAGAGGAAAACAGCTGCACCAATGCCAAAGCAGCAGCTTTTGGTTATTGCTACAAGCAAGCCGCAACTTTTGATTTACAGAACCTCCTCAGAAGCTTTGCTTTAATTCCTATCCATTGCAGGATGAAAACAAATCAGAAGTCAGTAAAAAGGGCAGTTTCATATGAAATCAGAGTGCACTAATAACCCACAGTGCAGCACCACCACTGCCAGCACAGCTGGTTTGTGTCCCTAACCCAGCTTTGATCCTGGATTCAATGCTCCAGCCCTCATTCCTGAGCTATCTGGAAGATTCACAACCTCACCATAACCCCAGGAGGGTTTTGGATCAATGAGAATGGGATGCCTAAAAACTCTTTACAAATCCTGACTGTGAGACAGCAGTAGCTGGGTACCTGCTGATGTTGGTGTGACACCTTTGTTTGCCTCCTCCTTCCAGCAGCCAAGGGTGCTGAGCACTGAGGAGTCCCCAGTGCAGCCCCAAATCCTGCTGTCAGTCAGTGCCAGTCCTGACACGGGTCCCACTGTGGATGTGATTGGTATTTCTGTGTTTGCTGCTGCTGAAACAGCCTGAAGTTATGCACAAAGGAACTGAAGAGTTACAAAAGAGAATTCCTGCTTTATCACTCCATAAGAAAAGACTGTCAGCAGGACAGGGAGCACTGTCTGGAGGCAGCAACCATCTCAGAAAACAAGGGACAAAGGAGTGGAAGGGCAGATCTAAAGTGATTACCAAGTGTGCTCCTCTAAGTAATTTGTTCTGCCTACCTGAAGTGTGAGATGCTCAATCTTCTCCCGCAGCGTTTTAACCGTTTTATCTCGACTAGCCAGCAATTCCCTGAGATCACCTATCAGGGAGTTTTGTTTCTGAATCTCCTCCTTTAACTCCTGCTCCATCGCCTTCTCAGGCTCTGTGTTCTCCTCCTTGTGGCTCAGACCCTTTAAGATCTCCTGCATTTGCTTCTGCTGGCTCTGGTAAAATAGAAACAGGTGAGATCTTTCTTTTGTACACAATTATTATTTTAAACACCCCCCCACTCCCCACAAGACAAATATCCATTTAGGAATGGAAGGCCAAGCCCCTGCCCTGCCAAGCCCATTCCTTGGTGGGAGCACACTGGTGGCACTTTGGCAATTTGATTTGTTATGTTGACCTGAGCAATGGTCAGATTCAATTTGCTGCCAGCTCTGCTGCTCAGTGTAGCAGAAAACAGAGCAAGAAAGGCTGGCCTTTGATAAAGAAGTGACTTTTTCCATAAACTGAATGAAACTCAAGATTTCAATGTGCTTTTTGTGGAATTAGAATATGATCAGATCATGTGATAGTGACATTAAAAGCTGAGGGTACTATGGGGTGACAGATACGAGGCCAGGCTGCTTCACCAGTGGTTTTGGAGGTTTTTTTCCACAAATCTAATCTGACAAATCTAATATCTGTCAGGCACTTTATTCTGTCAGGCCAACAACCTGCAAGTAAAGTGCTTTTGTGATAGAAGGGATAAAGGAAATTTACCACCCCTTCCCAAATAAACTCGCATCTTCCTGTACTAATTTTAGTGGGAATAGTCAGAAAAAGTGACAAGTGTTCTTTGGCTCCCCTGAGTCAGCACCCAGAGTGCCTGGTGGGAGAAGGATGAATGCCAGCTGAGCTAAAACCTACCTACAGCAGCAGGGAAATCAGAGTGGTTTGAAACTAGTGAGGAGCTGGATCAGGAAACACAGAATTAACCTGCTAGGAGGTGGCATATTCTCTAATATATTTGCTATTTTAATTGAGGAAGGCTGTTTAGAACCATGGCAGGACCAAGGCAGCAGCCATTTATTTCTTTCTCAGCATCTTTGAGCCTTTGCTAAAACTCTTGAAGAGGCCAAATCCTCTCAGATACTGCATGTGAATGTGCACATGGTTTAGTACTCATGGTCCAGCTTGTGTGTTGTGGGCTGTGTAACAAAATAAATGGAAGTTTTGTAACAAACAAAAAAATTCCTGCAGGACTGCAGGCATTCTACGGAAAAAAAAAATCTACCAGTGGAGCTGAAAGCAGAACAAAGACCAGAGACCAGCACCTTGGGTCAGGACTGAAGCCCTTCCTCTACCTACTTCAATCCTTCTGCAAAATGTTTCTGCCAGTCCCTGCAGCTCAGGGCCACTTGACTGTAACTGTCACACCTGGTGCTTACATGACCTGATCGAAAATGCAGGAGGACTTCAGCTGACAAGGAAACCTCTGGCTGTCACAGCTGGATCCATCAGGCTCCTGTACACCCTAAGGTTGTGTGTGCCATGAAATGACATCATGTTTTATCACCCACAGAAACAGGGCTGGGACCAACACACACAGACTGTACCAGCAAGGCTTCTATGAGCTCATCATCGTGTTTCCCTTTCTCCAGCAAGGTTCCAATCTGTCCCTTCAGCATCTTCACTTCCCCACACAGCATTTGGTTCCTGGCTTTTGAGGCATCAAGTTTTTTTTTCAATTCCTCGTGGTCTTTTTGGAGAGCGTTGTGTTGCTCGGAGAGTTTCTGCAGCGATGCAAAATGAAATGAAAGTTTTAACTTATCACCAAGCCCCAGGTGCTGTGGGGAGCAAAAAGAATCACACATTACCTTGTAGAATCTAAAAAATGGGACTGGAATACTGTATTATTCCTAAGGAAGAAGAAATTACAAATGCTACTTGCTGCCTGCTTGCCAGCATCCAAAAAGGATCTGTCTGCTCAGGAGTCCAGGTGGTCTGGGTAGATTCTGCATTGTTCTGGATTCTGATTCTCCATTATTCTGTTCAAATGGAGAAGCCCAGAGCCCTACAGATACAGGAGGTGTGAGGGGATGTCTGTATTTGGGATGAAGAATGTACACCTGGCCAAGGGGGTAGAGGGGTGCCAAGGAGTTTGGGTGCAGCTCTAGCAGGGCTTGGCTGTGAAGTGGGGCAGAGCTTCCTCCAGCAGATCAGGTGGGTTTGTGAAATGGTTTTAGGTAGGGTGTAACACACCCTGAAGGCAGGACAAGTTATTACACACTGCTCCACACCCAAACAAGACTCTGTCAGTTCACAGGATTTTACCTCCAAAGATTCCTTTTTTTCTTTTTCCAAGCTGCGAATCTTCAGCAAGTTCTTCTCTTGGACTGACAACTTCCTTGGATCAGGAAATGCCAGCAATCCCTCATCCAGCTCAAGCACTGAAGCTCTGATCCTGTGTTGACTCAGTTTATGCTCCAGCTCTTGAACCTATGGCACAACAATGACAGCTCACCCAGTGTTTCACAGGGGGTACAGAGCAAAGAGGACACAGCCAAAGGCAGCTCAGATTATTTCTTGATATTATCATGGTTAACTAACACAGGGCAGTGTCTGGTCTTTCAAACTGAAATTTAGCTGCTAACAAACATGCAGATTTTAGGGCATCTGTGCAGGAAGGAGATGTGGGACACATGGGAGATCTGTGCCATTGTGAAGCCACGTCTGGAGGCCAGACAGGCACTCCAGAGCACTGGAATTGCTGCTGTGTGAATCCAAGTGAACTCAGCTTGTCAATGCTCACTGCAGGCTGCTGTCATAGTCAGTAGAAGGAACTGGGCACTGCCACAGCTCAGTTCCTCTGCCCTGCTTTGGAGGAACCTGCCTCACTTTTGATCCAGTGACTGGATTTACAAGATCCCCACTGACTACAGAAGGGGCCTGAGGAGTCTGGATCAGAAAGAAATCTGTACATTAGAGCAGAGAACAGTAAGAAGAGTGTTCAGATGAAGCCCAGGCAGGGGATATAACAGGGCGAAACGGAATTTGCTCAAGGAAAAAGAGAGGTTAAAAATCTCAGTCAATCAAAGTGCAAAAAATCACAGTTTGATGGCATATAATTGAACAGCAGAAAAATAGGAAAATTACATATCAAACTGCCTGAGAGAAGTTTTATTTAGATGCAGACAAAACTGCCTCCCTGCCTCCTGCTGACATTTCAGCTAAACTCTGCCCTTCAGAAGACTCAAGAGTTAAAGATTTGACTGAACCTCCCGAGGGAACAACTTGAAAACCTGATCTGGCCTCAATTCTTCCCACCTGACTCCAAGCACTGAACAAAGGTGTCTAAGTCAGAGCACAGACACTGACAGGGCTCCTTCTGTTCTCAGTGGAGAGAGGCACCTTCAAAACACCCTGGGACTTGAACTAGGCTGCCACAGCTCTCCAAGGTCACTGAACCCCTTCCTTTGACACAGATGTGAAGATTCCCAGCTGAAATACCAAAGCCTGCATGGCAGCAACAGTCATTAACATGGTGTGCACACATCAACACAGAGATGTTAAGAATTAATGAAGAACTAACAGTACTTTTACCTTAAATTGAGGTGATATCTCTACTTAGAAAGAGAATTCCAGCTGAAATGGCACCGGGCAGGGTCATAACTCACCTTGGTTTGGAGAAGAAGAATTTGCTGAGCTCGTCCACGCCAGGTGCCAGAATTGGTCAAGAGACTTTGGATATTCACATCCTCCCCAACTTCTCTGGCTAAAATCTGGGAAAAGGGATTACCATCAACAATAAGGCTTAAAAGGATGTGTTAGTGACAGGGGAGGAAAAGCAGCTCTTTCCAACAGGGAACACAAGCAGTTTTCACTATATGCACAATTCTTTTTGATATGATGAATATTTACCCATAACTAACCAGGAACAGAGTAGAGATATTGTCTTCATACAAACCAGGAGTTGAACCAATCTCCCTTATAAAATTCTGACACAGCTAAACTCAGTATGAAGAGCATTTAAATTATTTATAAAAAGGTCAGCAGAGTTCTATTTTTAGGACCATATTCTCTACTCTGATCTGCATTGCAGGTCTCCTACACTAAGTAGGGAAACCAAAGAGAATCAGAGCACATAATAACACTTAAATCCATCATGAATCAGAGGAAAAGGTTATTCTGGATGTCATTCCAACAAACTCTTTAAACACATGCTTTAGTTCAAGCATGGCCTTTAATCCCCTTGATTCCCGTGGGACTGGAACCTACATTAAAAGTAAATGGATAATTAAATGCAGGGGAAAGTAGGAATGAACTTGGATGTATGTCACAAACAGTTCTGCTGATCTGGGACTCTAAAACTCAGGAGGATTTGTGTCCAATGGATAGAGTGAATGCTGGACACAGTAGGGGCAAAACATGAGATCCCTGTGTCCAGGAGCACAATTTTAACTCCAACCCCTACCCTTGTGTCTTCCTCACCTCCCTGCTCCACTGGAATAGCTCATGGGGGCCACCCAAAGGCCAAAAGCCTCCCAATTTCCCCAGACTGCACCTCCTGCAGGGGTCCCAGCCCCAGACTGCTCCTTGCAGTGGTACCTTTTGGGTCATCTTCAGCTCCTGTTTCACATTCTGGAGTTGGTTCCGATATTCCGTCACTTTTGCGTTGGCTGTGCTCAGTTTTTCTTGCAGTGCTTTCACCTCTGGACTTTCAGCCTTGGAGGAGAGGAATGCACTTGGTGAGAACAGAACCCTCAGGGAAAAACTGAAGTGGTTAAGATCCATGGATCCATCAGGACCACTGAATATTTTTTCCAGACCTAATTTTTGGGGCATAGAGGGGGTACAGGGGAATTTGGTCCCAAAACTGGTGACAGGGATACATCCTTGTTCCACAAAGGAGCTGAGTATCAGCTGCTGATTTCCTCATTTCAATTACAGTTCCTACCAAGTTTCCTTCCAGCATTTTCAGAGTTGATTCCTTGATTCCTGCAGCATCACCACCAAGGAAATGGATTTTTTCTGTGGCTGCCTGTAGCTGGAAAAGAACCCCATTGTAAGTATAGAATAGATGCAGAGAACAGCATCACTCCATGGAGTATTAATTAGGAAAAAAAAGTATAATTTAGATGTTTATTTACGCTTAAAAAAAAAAAAAAAACCAAACCAAAAACCTTAATTTCCCCTCGTTTTTTTAACACAATCAGTAGGAAAACATACTCTTTTTTTCTGAAGTGCTTCCCAAAGAATCATGTTATATTTTACTGTGGAATAACTTCAGGAGATGTCTCTGACTTGCTGAGATGGGATCAAACTTCAAGTATGGAGATTTTGAGGCATTTTATCACCAAAAGTACCTCAAATTAATGTTTATACACATAAATCCAAATCCTGTCCAGCCCAGAATATTTCATAAAAAGCAAATAGTTCTACTCAATAGAGGACTATAAAAGGACAAATCTACCTGATGCACTATAACTGAGATTTAATGGTGTTAAGGCTCTTTTTCTTTAGCTGGGAGCTCTAAAGTAACATTTTTTAACTCATTAAGAATAAAGACTCTGTCTCCTCTTGCTTGCCACAGCAAAGGAAAACAAGAAATGTAACACCTCCTGCTCTCAATCATGCCCTGTGTTGCTGTTGCAAAGATTTCTAAATGGATGAGAGTGCAGGAATTTGGGGCTGGAAAGGCCAGGAAATGTTGCTTTTAAAGTTTGGGACTTCATTCTTTGAGGTGGGTGGAAAATCTTGATTATTTGCCTGAATTAAAGAAGGCTCTAAGGAAGAGCTCCTTCCTTAAAGGGACATCTGGGGAAAAACTAACTCAGAGCCAGCTCTAATTTCACCCTTTTTCATGGGTTAGGGCCTCTCTTTCTATCCAGTTCATAAAGTTTTGCAGTCAATGGACTGAGAATGAGGAATTTCAGCTGGAGCTGGCAGCTGCTGGCTCAGGTTCTGAGGAAATTTTCTGCAAACATCCCTTTGCTTATGTGGCCCACCCTTTGCCAAGTGATTGTTCAGTGGCCACACCTTCCATTCTGTTTGGGGGAATATAATCATGGTAAAATACTTATGATTTACAGATACTTCAGTTTTCCTGCAAGGAAAGAGCTAAAAATATGTAAAATAACGGTGCTTTCTATCTATGACTCTACATTTTTGATAGATATCTCCCAATGTCAAACACTGCTTTCATTTTACACATCATTTGCATCTTCATTTTCTTCCTGAAATGTTTGTGCTCCTTTCCTTTTTGGTCAAAAACTGAGAATATTTAATGTTTATGTCTGAATAATGGTCATTACATTTCTGCAGTAGGGGAGCAGAACCAAGTTGATTTTTCCTTAAATTATTCATGGATTGCTCCACTAGTTGTGTGATTTTGTAGGTCCCAAACTACACCTGATACTTGTTTGCCAACCTGCCAACTGTTTGACAAGACCCCTGTGACCAGAACACTGTGGATTTATGCATGAGTTCTCAAAAATTTAATTTAATCTATGACTTCTTGATCTTTCAGGTAGCTGGGGTGCAATTCAGGTAGATGCATGACTCATGATAAGTGATGGTGAAAGATTGAGTCAAAATGTATCTGTCAGGATTATTGATTCATTTAACTGATGTATTCTAAGAAAGCACAGTTCAGAAAAAAATCTAAAAATTATAAAATAAATCACCAATACTATGTGAGGAAGAGGAGCAGTAGCCTAAGGACAAAGCAAATATTGACATCAGGACATCTCATTTTCAATTCAGCAGCCACCTGAGTAAAATTACTTCTGTGAAAGGTTGGCAAAAAGTCACAGTAAACCAGAAAATTTAATCTGCCTGAGTGAAGATTTGCTGTCTTATATGATATAGTTTGGTGTTGTCTCAGTTCTGTAAGTACTTATTCCAGAAAACAGCTTTCATTAAGGGGATAACAAAAGTTTAGAAGAATAAAGAACTAATTACTGACTGGTATTAACGAGGTGGGAATGTAAGACATAAAGGTGTGAAATTTGCTTCTCCTCATAAAAAGAAATAATAAGAGAAATATCATTGCCAAAATAGTGGAAAAGTCTCTGTGCTTGTACAAGTGAACATTCCTAATTGCTGTTTAATAAATCCTTGGCTCATTATAACTTGGGGATGTCCTGTGTGCACAGGTAAAACAGCTGAGGGAACACATCATGGACAGAAATGACCACAACCCAAAGCAAACACAGATTTAAAAGCAAATTCAACATGGGAACATGAATCAAACCCATTCTCTATCCCAGGGGCTGGATTTCCATGTTTTAGGGTGCACAAAGAACAAGAAAAACACCTCACTTCTCTCTCCAGCTCCTTGATTTTGTGATTCAGCTGCTTCACTCTGGCTCTCTCACTCTCAAACTCCGCAGTCATCTCACGGTTCTTTTTGGCCAGCTCGACAATCTTAGTGGCTGCCACGTCTCCAGCTAAACCAGGCACTCCTGCAAAGAACACATGAGAGCAGAGGGCACATCTTAGAGGCAGGATTCAGGACAGAGCACGCTTTTGTTCTCTGTCACAATGGACTTTCATTGTCCCATCCCTTCCTTTCTGAGCTGTGCCAGGAACTTAAATGAACAAGTGAGGGAAGAGATGTCAGAGGTGCCAGCTGGATGGGTTGGTCCTTTGATTCAGCAGCACACCAGGGCCACATTTCACACTGTGCCACAAGGCCACAGCAGTGGTGGTAGCAACATTATTACCTAGAGAGGGCAGCGGTGTTTCCTGCTCACTGCTGGGAAGGACAGCTGGGAACAGGATTTTTTGGCATTACCACAGAAAAAGGCAAGACTGCTTTGCCTGGTTGTTTACTACTGGAGGAGTTGCTGGAACAGAGGTGTGAACATTTCTAGACATCAGTCCTCAAAGGTCAGGCACAATATTCCAGCTGGGTCCTGGACAAGGTCCAGGAAATTTCATTGTGCCTATTTATAACTCCCTTGGGATTAGACAGGGAGCTTTAGTGGATAACTCTTTTAATTGCTCTTTTTAAACAGCCAAATCACTGGCTCCCTCATCAGGGAGGGTTTGGTTAGTGCCACAAACAAAGCAAAGCCCAGGCCTGGCTGTTGTGTCACCTGGCTCTGGTTAACACCACACAGGTGAAGCAAAGCTCTTGTACAAGTGCCAAATCACTGTCACAGCAAACAGTGTCCACAGAAACTTCCAGTTCAGCAAGGAACATGAGCCTGCAGCAACAAACCCTTGGTGGGGGTGTGAGGACTCAACTTGGCTGCTGTCACTCCTCTTTCCTCTTTCATTTTCCTTCAGAGAGCTCTGCAGTAATCACTTTGATATTCACGAACTGGGGTGGGATGAGAGGTGAGAGATCCCTCACAAGTGAATGCTGAGGCCCTTACAGCCCCAGAGACACTAATGGGGCTACACAGAATACAGCTGGGAACAGAATTTGTTCCTGTACCACACTTTAGAAAACTTGTAAAGAACATAATTTATTGTTTTAAAGCGATTTCTTTTAAAAGCGTTTAAAATGCTTTTGAAAAAGCACTTAAGATCAATTCATTATTTTTAAAAGCATTTCCACTGTTCTCACTCTTTCCTGTGGTTTGTTACCCCTCTCACCTAGGAGCTACTTTTACCTCAGTTTTCAGGATAAATAATGGCTGCTGAGAATCACAGTAAATACTAAATTGACCAAAGCTAGACTGCTGCTTCCATGTTAAATTAATGGTCTTCAAGTGCATTGCACACACTGAACTAAAGCTTTTCATTCCCAAGCAATGTGGGGATTGCCACAAAGCAGACAGGGAAAACAGAGGCAAGGGATTTGCATCAGCCAGAGAAGCTGCAACAGCACATCTGGCTCCTGGTCTTGACCAGGAAGAGCTTATTACCTCTCCTACACACAAACTACAGCTGCTTTTCAAGGATTAAGATGTAATTTAAAGTTATTTAGTTCTCTTCGTTGCTGGTTTCCCCCTTCTCTTCAAGCTTGGTCATCAGTGCTTGAAGAGAAACCTGACCAACAGTGGCACCCAGTGGAGGAGGTGCAGCCTGCACAGTTCAGTTCTTAAAAGACACCAAAATCACTTTAGAAGCTGAGTTTTGCATTCATCCAGCATCCTGCCTGTGGCCTGTTCAGGCAGAAAAAAAAGAGGAGCCTGAATAAGACATTTAGCCCTACAGAGCAGAGAAAGCTGCAGTACAGCCCTTTGACACTAACAGGAAGTTTTCCAAAATATTATTTCTATGGAACATCGTTATTCTTGTGCCAATAATAGCAAGTTTACAGTTCTATGAAGAACTGAAATCACTGTGTACCCTAAAAGAACACTATTCTTTTCAAGCACATTTTTTTGTCATCAGCATCAAGCAAATCAACATGGGGAGAATACAAGTTGCTGTGTTTACCTGACAGAGCCAACTTCTCCTCCTGCACTCTTTTCTGGAGCTGCTTTATTTCAAAATCTTTCTCTGACACCAGCCTGTAGAGCCTGCAGTTCTCATCCCGCACCTCTCGGAGCTGATCCTGCAGCTGCTCATTCTCAGCCTCAAGAAAACTGGGAAAAAAACCAAGCCATAATGGCAAATAATGTACAAATAGGTGCTCCTAGAAATAAAATAATGAAACAACTGCATGATAGGTGGGCTGAGCTTATCAGGCGTGAGTGTATTGAATTAGGCAGAATATCCTAAATCTCAGATAAGAACTCGAGCTGATTATCTGATCTATTCAGTTAACATCTTCTTAAAATTAAAAAAAAAAAAATCTGTGCTTTCTTGAGCTGTCTGGGGCAAAACATCGCAGAACAGGTGTACTGAGGTTACCAAATAGTGTCATCTCAGTGTTACTTACCTGGTTCTTCAGAGGAAATCAGGCAGCATTCAGCATGTGGGACATTCAGGTTTTCTTTTCTATACTTGACAAAGCCAAGAGAAGCCAACAGAGCATCGACTACAAAGCTTCCCCTGGGGTCCTTTAAAAATCAATGTTTTAGAGCATTTCATAAAAGACCAATTTCCCATGTTCTCAGCTGATTCTCCTGGAACCCTGTGAGCATCAGTTTGTATTGTTAATGGTGCTTTTGGAATTCATGTAGAAACAGAGACTATCAAAAAAAGCCCTCTGAATAGAAAGAAACAGCCCTGCTTCTCCTATTCTTCAGGACATTTAGCAACATTTAAAGGTTTCATCTCTCTAAGACATCCAGAGAATTAATAACTTTAATCTCCTTACTGCCCTGATGTGATGGGCCCTTCAAATATAAAATCCAGGACCTGTGGCCTCAGGGGCTTAATTCAATTGTGGGAGTTCAGACTTATCCAAGCTCCATGACACGGGGTCATTGAAAAAACTTGGGATTTAATACAATTACCCACACACAGGTGACATTTGGGCTGCCCATCTGACCCCAGCTGCTCCTGGTGAAAGATGCAGGTCTCCAGTGCCCTGTGATTCCAATGTAGAATTTCCTGATAACCTACAGCATCTCAGTTATCCAGACACCTAAATCAGCTGGATGAATTGACTCCTAGATTCTTATTTTCTATAAGATAACCCTAAATGTTTACACTTTGGAGATGTGATCTGGATAAAGTCCAGTTATTACAGTACATACCTGTAGACACAGCCAAGTCAGATGTCTCAATAATCATCTCAGTTCTTTTATTCCAAAATTTTAGCAAGCTCTTAGCACCTATTGGACCTAAGAGCTTTTAAATGCACCCTCTATCTGCCAGAATAAATCTGGCAGAATAAATGACCCCTTAAGGCACTGCCATAAACAGCACAGCCAGTTTAGGAGATGATTCACAATGCATAATTAAGAAATGCACTTGTGTTTCAAAGCTGCAAATCAAAGGGAGATCAAAGGCAGCTGCTCACAAAGTAGAAGAAGGCAAGGAGCAATGTGAGCAGAGGAGGGGCAGAACTGAGTTATTCCCACATGAACCACACAGAGGAGTGAACAACAAATCTCAGATCAAATTAGAGGCACCTGAACCAAAAGATTAAAAGATTCTGAAGAGTTGGA
Source organism: Dicaeum eximium (assembly GCA_013396995.1). NCBI lineage: Eukaryota > Metazoa > Chordata > Aves > Passeriformes > Dicaeidae > Dicaeum > Dicaeum eximium. Next base: position 393,008 of record VWZP01006571.1, read on the forward strand.
GGATTAACATAGAAAAAGGGTTCTAAGCTCTTAACACACCTGAGCAGCGAAGTCTTCTTAGAACTGGAGTCCAAGTCTTGAGGAAAAGCACTTAGAGGAGGAGGGACAGAAATCCCAACTGCACAGAGCTGGAGTCTTCTCTGAGGAACTTCCCACCCCATCCCAGAGTTACTGCCCCTGTTACAGAGGTAGCAGATCCACCCCAGTGCCTCAGCTACAGAAAATGAGCCAAAAGAAATGAGCTGCAAAAGGTGCCCCTTCTCACCCTCCTTCAAGGAATCCCAGCCAGGTGGAGCTTATGAACAGGGCTCTGCCTGGAATTCAGGTGGTTTTCCAAATTGCATGCACTGTTCAAGCCAAAAAAAGTAAGGAATTTAACTTTTATCAAATTGTGTCTTTCCCAACTCTTGTTAGAGATTCTCCATGTGACGGGGACAGTCACTTAAATACACTCAAGTACACCAAACAGAGAAGAGAGGGTAAAGTTACAGAGAGAACATAACAGAAAGGCAGAAGTATCAGCTAAACACTTGTCTAAACAAGATTTGGGAGTAGGATGGGAGGAAGGAAAAAAGAATTCCCAAGGCTCAGAGGAAGAGAGACTTCTGAGAGGAGAATGTTTTCTGATTGCTGCTATAAACAACAGTGACAAGCTGAAATCACTGCCACTGCAGGCCATGTGGAGTCCTGTGATCCTGGAACAACCCTCTGATGTGTTGTCATGGGAATACTGCAGAGAACATCCTGGTGACTCCCTTCCAGAAACAAATCCTGCCTGGATTTGATCACTCACAACCCTTCCAGAAACAAATCCTGCCTGGATTTGATCACTCACAACCCTTCCAGAAACAAATCCTGCCTGGATTTGATCACTCACAATCACTCCTCTGCTGAATGTTCACAGGCAAATGATATTCCAGATATATCTGCCACACCTGCCATGTCAAATGGGGGCTTTTGACAGTCAGTGACACAGCAACAGAGGTAAATAAAAAATCTGGGATTACTCAGGCCTAAATAGCAGAGACCTATTGGGCTTTCCAGTGCTCTGCACACTGCCCATGCTGTGCCATGGGAGCACCTAAATCTCTTTCTACACCAAACACCTCAACTCTGGGAATCAGCCTCACAGAAATTCTTTAAAAAATCAGATTTTCATCATAATCTTCTACAGATTGTCAGAAAACAATGTTGAAGGGAAGAGGACAGCTGGTAGAGGTCAGACCAGGGGCTTAACTTGGCAAATCAGACAGCTCTAGTGAGGCACCAGTGAAGGAATTTCTTCACCTGGCTTCACCAGTGCCACAGAGCAACGTCCTGAACAGCCAGCACTGCAGACACCTTTGGGGTGTGTCCAACCCCAGACCTGTTCTAGTCAGGAGAAGAGCTATTAATTGGGTCAGAGGGAAAGGCTGACTGTATCCTGTAAGGAAGAGAAATTATCTGAGCTGGGGCTTTAAATCTCTGCTCCAGTACTCAGCTCAAAAGAAAAAACAAGATGAAGGGAGATCCATACTAAAATGCCCAATGTCCTGGTAATCTTGTGATCCACCAAATCAGGATATACTGGAAAGAAATCCCAGGGAACACTCTTCTGTACTGCAGGCCTGTGGCTTGCTCCCATTAGCTGCTTTGCCTCTGTCCATCTTTGGAAATTATTCATGGAGGGAATCTATTTGCTTAAAGCTAGGCAGGAACTAACCAGCAGTTCAGAGGGTGCCAGTGATCCCAAAAGGCTGGATTTTGTCAGGTAGTACCTGGCTGCCCCTTCCTTTGTAAAATACTGATATTAAAGAGCACAGCACAATGCCCTGAGGATAATTATGGACAGGGAGAACCTCCTCAGGATAATGAAAGCCCAGTGTGTGAAGACAAAGAGTGTCCTGTCAGCTTAATAATATTGAATTTCACGAGATCACAAGCAAAATATACTGCAGTGACTTCCTGAAGGAACAGTGCTGCCAGACCTTTACCTTTTGCTGGCATCTTCCTTTACAGGAGGTCCTTTTCTAAACAGATTTAGATCACTCAGGGCTCTTACAGTCTCCTTTGTGGTGCCAGTGTTCTTCTGCCTATCCTGCTTTTCCTTCTTCGTCTCCATCAAATTCTGCAGCCGCCTTTGCTGCTGCTCCTGGTAAGCCTTAAACTGGCTTTTGATATCTTCATTCACTTTTACATCTGGCTCCATTGTTTACTAAAAGCATAACAAGAGGAAAATAAAAAGTGACAGAGAGCAGGGATCAGCGCTGCTCTGAAAAACATCCCCTTCTGGCAGCTGCTCTGCAGCTTTTCCTCCCTGACCTCTGCCCAGTCTCCCACCACCTCTTCCTCCTCCTCCTCCTCCTCCTCCTCTCCAGCCCCATGGCCTTGCTTCAAGTGCCTTTTCCCATAAATGGCTTTTAAACAGACCTTAAAAAAAAAAAAAAAAAAAAAAATGCCGAGTCTTTTTCACTCCAGAAATCAAAAAGCAACGTTTCCAAATGTTCCTAAACAGACCTGTTTAAAGAAACATTTTAACAGAGGAGCAGGTTGGGGCCAAATCCAAGCCAGGTCACACTGGCTAAAGGGAGCAAGGAGTGTTTGGGACCATCCAGCCTCCCTGCCCGTGTCCAGGAAAGGTGCAAATCCCCCCATTTTTTGGTTAATGGGGGACTGACAGAGGAAAAAGAATATTTCTTTTTTTTCCTTATGCTCCCCTCAGGCAAGACAAAAGCGTGGCTTTCACCTTTCCTTCAAATTTCTAATCATGAGTGATAACACTAAATGACTAAATAATAATATATTATTTATTGAGTATATTTAATTATAACAATATATTATGAATAGATATTTTTAAATAATAATATTGCTACCCAAACGTTTTCTTAGGATGACTAAAGACAGTTTCCTGATAAATTGCAGCCCTTTTCTCCTGTTTGACATTTATTTTCATTTACTGCACCTTTGGTCTAGGAAAACCAATAGATAAATAACTCCAAAGGCACGCCCTGCACTAAGTAATTAAACGCTGAGGGAAATCTAATTATCCTGATTAATGCACCAAAATGCAATGTACCTTATGGGCAGAGAGTCACCTGGACAAGGTGCACTGAGGATTGACAAGTTCAAAGAGCAGAGTCTGGTGCCTCTGCACAGCCCACAGGGCTCTGGTAATGAGGGATCAAAGAATTACTGAAGCAGTGAGGTTGGAAAATTAATTTTAATTGATTAAAGTTGATTCTGAGATTTGGAAAAAGCCTGCAGAGATAAGGAATCCATTCCATTTCCTTAGGGAAACTGGATATAAAATTTAGACAGTTTTTCTGGTTTCAGTAAACTTTGGGTTGATAACTAATTTATAATTAGATTGGACTTCTTGATAGGATTAGCCACTGACCTTAAAGATAGCAAAGATAAGCAAGAACATCTTCAAACAATAGTTGTCTCTGTTCTGAAAATATCCTAGAATTCTTAGTAACTATTTTAGGCCTTAAATAACCTTAATGATTTTTCTCAGAATTTTCTTTACTTAGACAGCATTACTGATTAATTTATTATTTCATAACTTATTGAGTTATTTACTTATCTGCAGGCTAAAAACGATAGGTTTGGAAAGCCCCCAGAGAAGGAAACTCCACGCCCTCCCTGGCCAGCCCTTTCAGCTGAAAGAATATCAGCGGAAAGAATTTCTTGGCCATTTTGAGGCGGAACTTGTTGTGTTTACGTTTATATATTTTAATCGCAAATCTGTGACTCTAATTGTCACCCTGGCGCCTCGGACTGTGAGACGGCAGGACCTGCAGGGTCCTGGCAGCGCCGCGCCGTTCCCCCAAACGCGGGAGTTGCTGTCCGCGCTTCCCGCACCTCTCCCAGCCTACCCCAGCCGCGTTCCCGAGGGCACCGGGCGGGTGTCCCCGGCTGTCCCCGGCTGTCCCCGGCTGTCCCCGTTCGCTCCCGGGCAGCGGCGGGAGCGGAGATGCGGCCCCGGCTCCCGCTCCGGGCCCGACGCGGTGCCCATGGCAACGGGAGCGCGCGCGCGCCCTTCCCCTCAGCGCAGGCGCCATGATGGCTCCCCTCACACAGCGCTCCCGCCATTGCCGCACCCAGCCCGGCCCCTCGGCAGCGGCTCCTTCTCCCCGCTTCGCGGTGGTAAGAACAGGAAAAAGTGTGGGCGCCCCTCCCCATCTCCATCTGTGTGGGTGATAGCAGCTGGGAATGAAGGAGAGCACCGGCTGGGAATTCCTTTTCCAGGAGCGCTGCACCCTCCTCAGGTGATTTTTATTCAGCTCAGGCCGTCCCTCTGCAATGGGAGGGGAGCCCACCCCACCCCAACAAATCCATAGGCGAACAGTTGTTACCTCCACTGCTCACTTTTATTCGTGTTTAATCTCCGCCTGCTCTGTACAACAGGTCACAGGTAGGTGTAGTTTGTACCTTGTATATGTGACACCTGAGACTGTCACCATGGAATGTCAGCTAACAGGAGAATATGTGCTTTTTTAGAAATTGGCTTTTATTTGCTGTTGGAAGTACATGGAGTTTTGAGTGGAAAATAACAGACAAGGATTTTAACACCTCAAAGGTGATGGGGGGCTTTTCAGATTTAAATGTTTTAAACTTTTCTGCAGGGAACAGTACTGCAGAAATCAGCTAGATTGTACACTTTAAAAGCATTAAACCACCAAATTAAGGTTTTGTTTTCACAATCTGTATTTTAAATGTTACATTTAGATGTTACTCAGAAGAACACCGTAAATAAAGTTACAAAATATCATAATCCAAGGGTCTGATATAGCAAAAATAGGGAGCCTGTGTCTTCATTAACAATGAATAAATATAACATTTAAATAGCTGCAACATACTTATGCTTTAAATAAAAAATATAGATAGATGTTTATATAGCTCTCAATATTTTAGAAGTCATTTAGTGCTACTGGAAGCTCCTAAATTACAAAGTTGGAGGCAGAGGATAGAAAATGACAGCAAGGCGTTCCTGACATTCCCTGACAGAAGCCAGTTCAGACATCATTGTTTTGGGCAACAACAGCAAAAGAAGTCACCAGTTTTAGGACTGGGTTGAAGGGGACCATAGAGGGATTGCACTCCATGATATCCCCTAAAAACTGGGATGTGGTGGTGTCAATCACAGACCCAGACCCCAACACCCACTCCCCCAGGGCACATTCTGAGGCTGCCAGGTTCAGCACAGTGTACCATACACAAAATAGAACAATTCTCTAATGCCATGTATTATTTGTTTTCCTCAAGAACCCCTCGATAGGAGGTCTGGAGCTGCACTACACAGGCCACCACCAGGACAGGGATTTCAGACAGCTTCCCACTATTCCTTGGGCTTCACCACGTACTCCCGGAACATGGAATACAGCACGCCTGCAACACAGAGAAAAAGCACAATTAAAGAACTGTGTTCAATAGGAAATAATGGGTTTCAAAATCTGAACAGTTCTCAACAAGACAGAATTTCCGTTCCTCCTCAGCTGTGTTTTTTTTTTAATAGCAGTGATGAACACTACAAAATTCTTCATATACAGAGAAACTGGGAATGAAAATATACAATTAATGAAAATGCAGATCCTGAGCTGACTCTTGTTGATTTTCTGGCCAAAGTCAAGCTTTTCTGTTGTTCCTTCTGGGAATGCAGTATGGACAAACAGTGTTACAGATGTACATTTACACACAGAGGAGACCTGGGTGTACAGATCAGTGTCCCTGTACATTCAGAGACACAATCCAGTCCTGAAAAAATATATATACATTAAATATATATATAAATATATAATACCATGGTCTACACACACTGTAGATCTTCCAATGCATTAAATTCAGAAACAGCAACATATTTACAAGGGAAAATATTAATGTCAGATGAATGTTTTCCTTTTTTGGCCTGAAACAGGCAGAGATGCAGGACCTCATATTCCATGTCTAGACATAATCAAAACTGCTACTCTGAAATTCAATATTTAAGTACATAAAATCAGATAATTCCTTAATCAAATGCTGATGGAGCACCAGTAAGGAGCACAAAGATCCTGGAATAAATGTTCTGGATACTTCTACCCAGCCATGCCAGCTGTATTATCCACTGGGAGAGATCCAAGGGGCTCTCCACGGTTTCCCACTCCCATTCCATACGTACCACACGTCAGGGCTCCCACAGCAAAGCCCTGGGCTGCCACACGCATGTGGATCAGGTGAAGGGACAGTTTCATGTCACCTCTGTGCTTCAGCTTGTACAGCCCATAGGCGACCACGGCGGTGAAGCCAGCCATCCCTGCAAGGCAAGGACAGCATCCCTCTGAGTGCAGATCCAGGGCACCAGGAGGAGTGAAGGGACCCACCTAAACAAAACAGCCTGCGAATCACTGAGCTGCTTAGGTTGGAAAAGACCCTTAAGATCACCGAGTCCAACCATTCCCCCACAGCTGCCAAGGCCACCGCTACATCGTGTCCCCAAGTGTCACATCTATACAGTTTTTCAATCCCTGCGTGGATGGTGATTCCACCACTGCCTTGGGCAGCCCTTTCCTTGAAGAAGTTTTTCCTAATATCCAGTCTAAACCTCCCCTGGCACAACTTGAGCCCACTCTCTCTCATCCTAAAATAAGCCCGTTTTGGTCTAATTGCTCTGGTAAATCCTAGCCCTGGTTTCACTACAGTGCCACCTCATTCAATGCACAAGTCAGTGCAGGGAAGAGCAAGAGATTCCCACCAGCATTAAAATGCCAAAGGAGCAGCTCAAGGTGCCAGAATTCCCTGGATGTTTTTCAGACAGAACCAGGGCTCCTCACACCTCCTTTCCTGCACAGACACACCCAAGACCCCACTCAGCTGATGCTCAGACTCTCAGTGTGTGCCTGCTCCCTGATGTATCCACTGGCCTGCTGTGGTTGCTATTTTGGTTGTTGTCACATTTGGCTAGGTGCCACCAGGACAGGACAAGTCACATGTTATTGTCCCCATGCTGTGAGAGGGAGGCTCCGCCAGGTCTCTTTCCCAGGGCCAGAATTCCCTGATAGTCTTTCAGCAGAGCAAACAGCCCCAGCCTTGCCAGCTCCAACAATGATGCTTTCACAGAATACACAGCAGAAATGCACAAACTTTTCTAATTCCATCTATGTCATTCCATTTTTAGGATTATTTGCACAGTTCATAGGTGCATGCCAAGCTTTAAATGCTGTGTATATTTTACTGAGCAGAGCACAGGCAGTTTGTCTTCCCTGAGCCAGAGCCCTACCAGTGCCACCAGAAAGCTGTAAACACTTAATTCACTCTCATTAAATACCAATTAAGAGTTTTAGAGCCTTCAGCCCAGCTGTGACACAGGCCAAAAGTGAGTTGTGCCAATCTGCTTCAGGGAACTGGAACTCCTGGAGTTCATGGTCCAGCCCAGCAAGGTGGAGACAAAGTGCAGTGACCACGGAAGCAGTGACGGAGATCTGCTGGCAAACACTCGGAGCAGTTCACCCCGAGTGACCCCGCTGCTCTCTATTTAAGGTGGCTGGAAATCAAAACGTGTCCTGTGTCAGACAAAAGCTGAGCCCTGCTCTTCTCAGAAGCTTTTTGGGAGTCTCAACAGAGAGGCTGAGAACTTGAAAAATTCCTCAAGCTTGGGTAACAAAAAAGTTACTAAAAAAAAAGCATTTATAACTAAGCAATGGCAGCAGAAGGCTGAAATGTTTACCAGACAGTCTGTAATTTAAATCCTTCTAGTTTGTATTTTGATAGCTTTTAAATCACTTTGGAGTAATCACCTAACTCCCAGGAACTGTGCTCCAGAACAGCTGCACAACACACTCCTTAACCACTTGACAGCATCACCTTCACATGTTTTCTAGCCTCACCTAAAAAGTCTTTCAGGGTTTGTTGGTTTGGGGTTTTTTCTTATGCTTTGTAAGTTCTGAGTTTTTTATTTAAGGTAACAGACCTTATTAATTTCCCTATTTCTTGTAGAACAACTATTATGGGGAAGTAATTTCAAAGTCATTTCCTGTGAACAGAAAAAAGGTGAACAGTGATGGTGTTTCCCACATTGATTGTGCAAACACATTTCTCCATTTTTGAACTTACCAATGGGCACAAACGGCGTCTCCTTAAATTTTTTTATCAGCTTCGAGGTCTGGCTCTCTGTCTCATATTTAGTGTAAACCGATTCCTGGCTGGGTGACATGGTGGCTGTGAAGACAAAGAACCTCCCTTCAGGTTTTGGAAACCCCAAATAAAGAGAATCTTTAGGAAAAGAAAATCCCTTGTGTATCCCATCAGTCACAAATATCCAGGTAGTGAGCTGTAAGAACAGGTGCCATGGACAGATGGTTTAATTCAAGTGAAGCCCTGGGATGCAGGATCATTGCTTACCATGAGAGGTAAGAACAAAACAAAACCAAAAAAAGTAGGAAAGCAACATATTTCTGACATCAGTTTTCACACCATTACAGATCCCAGTGAATGCCCCCACACTCACAGGCAGCCACAAAAAGCGTTGGTCACTGCCTGCCTTTCCTTTTAGGAATTCCACACCTCACCACTCCGCTTGGCTTTCGCAGGCTGGTCCTTTATGGCAGCTCTGACCTCAGCAAAGTTCACCTCTTCCCTCCCATTCCCTGGCAGGAGCAGCAGCCACAGCAGCCGCGTTGGGAAGCACGAGCTGCTGCACAAGGTCAGCCGTGCCTGGCAGCTCCTCAGTCACTACAGCCTATCCCACATCAGTGTAATTCCAAATTCCTGATGGAGAACACGGGGATGGAAAACGGGCACCGCCAAGGAGCTGGAGCAAGTTCTGAAGCCCTCAGTGGGTGCAGACTTGTGTGGGGTCACATCAGGAGAAGTCATCCACAGGTGATTTCTCACCTTCCCCCAAAGAAAATAAAAAGCAGCAACAGCTTGAGAAGGGCTCCAGTCACAGAACCACCATCACCAGAGTGAGACCATCCTCCAGAACTCCCCAGCTTTTTGTGTTGGGAATTGCATGGATTACCAAGGACCTGTTCCCTCCTCAGTGTTCAGCATAAGCACCATTCGGTTAATGACAATTTCTGCCAGTGACACCACAAAGGGCCCGCTAGAAAAACTTCTGCTATTGTCCAGCATTGCCACAAACAGCAAAACACAACTCAGGGGCACACAGAAAGGCTCCAAGCTCTCGGAATAAACCAATAGGAATTTCATTACACAGGGGCCAGTAACCTTAGGCAGAAGGGACATCTCAAAGGTGGCCAGGTGGCCACGCTCCCTGGTTATGCAGTCTGCTGTGCACACCCACGTGAGCAGCCTGACTGGTTCTCAGACCATTTCCTCTGCAAGGCCAAAGGCTTTGGTCTCTCTGTGCCTGTTACAACCACTCTTACTTGCTAAATGTAAATTGTAATTTTAGCCTGACTCATTCAGAGAAGGCAACAAGGGCTGTCACTCATCACAGGAGATGACAGCCGGAGGTGAAATTTACCCATGAAAATTATATTAAAAGTGAAACAATTCATCCACTACGAGAAGTTTCTGTGACCTTCAGCTCAGACCAAGATGGGCACAGGGTACAGGAAACTGGGTGAAACACATGGCCCGGCTGCCCTAACCTTGCCGACACCGAACTGGGAGGTCAGGGCACCTGTGTGACCGGAGTCACCGGGGGGGACACTGAGGGAGGGCTATGGGTGGGAAGGTGACAGGTCCCAGCATCCCTCCCGGCAAGGGGGAGGCCCTGGGGACCTCCAGGCTGCTTTCCGCCTGCCCGGCTCCACGTGGGGAATCCTTCCCCACTCCAGCCCCAGGCCCCCGCACCCCACATGGGGACGCCGCCCCACCGCGGGCCCAGGCACCTTCACCGCGCTCCGGCCTTCTGCCTCACGTCCCTTCACAGGGCCTCTGCTTCACTCCTGCCCCATTCGCTGCCACCCCACATGGGAACCTTCCTCGCTCCAGCCCAGGCACCCGCACCCCCCTGCAGAACCGTGGCAGTGTCCCCGGCTGTGCCGCGGGTCCCGCCCGCCCCGGACCCGGCTCTCACCGCGCTCATCCGATACCGGCCGGCGTCTGCCGCGCCTGGCCCCGCCCCTACCTCTTATTGGCGGCCTCCGCCCCGCCCCTCCGCCGGGACCACAACTCCCAGCGTGCTTCGCGCTCGCGCGCCCACCGACAGCCAATCCGGAGCGTGACCGCGGCCACCGCTTCCTTATACGGGCGCGGGGCGGGGCGGGCGGTGACGTCACTCGCGGTGCTCCGCAATGCGGCGGGGAGGCGGTGGCGCGGCGCGGCCGGCAGGGGGCGCTGCGGGGCCCAGCGCTGCCTCATGAGGGTCTGAGCGCGTTCGCGGCCCCGAGAGCCGGGCGGGGGCTCGGACTCTGCTCAGCGCCAAAACAGTAAAACAGCGGGTCTGGTGTCGTCTGCAGGGCGGAAAAACAGCTGCTGGTGGCTTTTGCAGCAGCTTCAAAAACTTCCCGTGTTGTCTGCTTTTCGCTTCAAAAACTTCCCGTGTTGTCACACTGTGGCGTGCACTCAGGGGGAGACTTGTTATCAGCACCACGGAGTGACAGGACAAGGGCAAACAGTTTAAATTAAAAGGGAAGAGCTTTAGATTAGATATTGGGAAGAAATTGTTCCCTGGGAGGTGGTGAGGCCCCAGCACAGGTTGTCTGGAGCAGCTGTGGCTGCCCCTGGATCCCTGGAAGTGTCCAAGGCCAGGCTGGATGGAGCTTGCAGCGCCCTGGGATAGTGGAAGGTGTCTGCCCATGGCAGGGCATAGAATGTGCGCGGGAAATCCCGCTGGGAAAAGCCAGTGTCCACAAAGGAGACGGAGGAGTCCTGCAGCTTTGTTGGGATAGAGGGAGAGAGGCCACCGGGGCACATCCCCGCGGGGTTTTCTCTCTCGAGGTTTCGGAGGGCGCTGCCTCCTTTTATCCCAAACTCCGGCCGCTCCTGTCCCTCTGCCTTCCCCCTCTGGCCGAGGCGCCAGGAAGGTGCAGCCTTCCCGAGCCGCCTGCCTCAGATCCCCCCTGAACCTGTGCTTTTCCCCCAAAGTGCAGCAGTTCGGGCTTGTGCGGCCCCATTTGGCTGTTTCAGGAGCCGAACTGTCCGGGCTCGGGAACAAACCCGCAGCTTGAGGTTGATAGAGACATTGAGCCTCATTTTAAATCTGCTAACAGCCATCCCCTCACCATGGAATGGTTTGTAAAGACATCAGCCCACATCTTCCCTATTAGATGAGATGGTCTTTAAGGTCCCTTCCAACCCAGACCCTTCTGAGATTCTGTGAAATCTGGGCTCTTACTTAGTCCTTTGCTGAAGTTTCCACCTGATGGTTGGAATGATTTGGGTTGGAAGGGACCTTAAAGTTCATCCTGTTCCACCCCCTGCCATGGGCAGGGACACCTTGCACCAGACCAGGTTGCTCCAAGCCCTGTGCAACTAGGAACACCTCCAGGAATGGGACAGCCACAGCTTCTCTGGCTTTCCCTCAGTCTGATTTTCTTGCTGCTGAATTATGTCATTGACTATGTTTTCCCATATTTCAGCTTTCAAGCAGACCTCGTTTTACCCCCACTGTGTGCCAGGATTTTGATGCCAAAAAACATCCTAGAAATTGCTCCTGACTTAAACGTATTCTGGAAGAGGAAGAAGAATCCACTGGGATCCCAAACATGCCTAAAACTTCTCCTAAATCTGAGAACAGCTTGTCAGAGCAAAACAGCAAAGATAAATCCTTTTGTCCCTAAGCCCAGCGCTCCTGTGTGGTGTTTGTACCTCCCCATCTCCGAGCTGGGGGAAGGCAGAGCTGCTGATCCTGCAGGGTCACTCTGCCACAGACATGTGGCATTTTGGGCAGCACAAAATCAAGTGGCTCAGAGGAGCGCTGCACCTCTCTAAATGTGCTGCCCATTACCCCTAATCTGGTTACCTTAATTGCCAAAGCCATTTGGGCCCTGCAGTCTGAAAGGAAACAAAAAATCAATGCAATTACCAGCCCTGAAATTGAGTTTAAATCTTGTAATAAATTACAGTGAAGGCCACTTTGTCCAGTGACTCTCAGAGGCATGTTTAATTCTCTGCTTCAGGGCAGAAACTCAATTAAAAACAAAAACCTATTTCATTTTAATTGCTGGCCTAATGAAACCTTTATCACCTGCAGCTTCCTTGTGTGTGTGTCCAGTGTCTCAGCTCTACAAGTGCCTTCTTGCTCTTTGCTGATGTTTGTGTTGCACACACATTATAATAATATATATTTATTAAAGGGTATATTTTAAATGCAGCAGCAGCTGAGGGTGGTGAACATGGAAATGGGTAAAAAATAACACAAATTTCTCTCTGTGAATCCACCTACCCCAGGTTGGATGTGGAGCTGTGGCCATCACTGCTGCTCTGCTCTCCTGTTTTTACCAGGGTAGTTTGGGGTGTATAAAATGCACTGGGGTTGGCATAGGGGAAGCCTTGGCACAGCCAAGGTGAGATGTTTGTTGGTGAGATGAGGAAACAAGCAGGAGTGTGACCGCTCACCCATGCTGATGCCCAAAAACTCCTACAATAAACCACTTTATAGAAACACCTTTGGCAGAGGCCATTTCTGCTCTGGCAGGGGATAAGGATCCTGCAGCATCAGGTTGCCTGGAAAACACAATGATTTTTCACAGCTGGGGCTCAGCCTGGGGGCTGTTGTGGATTTTGTGCTCAAACACAGGGTGGAGGTCATTATTCCCATGCCAGGGAATGATGAACACCAGGAAAAAACAAAAACAAAACTAGGGAGGTTAGGCTGAGCTCGCAATTTCCTGACTGTCCTCTACGCAAGTGAAAGAAGTTCTTAAAAGCCTGGTTTGAGCCTCTTGCAGGATGGAAAGAGGAGAAGAAGCTCGTGTAAGTGCCTTTTCTGCTTCTTGCTTGTAGACAAAGCCAAACAAGAAACCTGGCAAGGCTCTCTTTTGTTTTTGAAAGATAGCCAGTTTGGGATTGGGATTAATTCCAGAGCTCAGCCCTCCCTTCCACTCTGAGGTATGGGATGGGGATGTGAACGCCAGTGCTGGGCTGATGTGGAGGGAGAAGGATGTGGCAGTGGGAGAAAAGGCATCTCAGTGGGCTGGAGGGGACCCCAAATGCAAATTTTGGGAATGGTTTGTTCTGGTGTGGGCAGGGGGGGGGTGTGAGGGGGACAGTGTTCATGAGTCTCGGCTGTTGCTGTGATCAGCAGAGTGGGCAGGTTTGGTTTCCTCCCAAAGGCTTGCAGTCACAGCTGAGGGTGAATTTCCTCCAAAATATGATACAGAAAAGAAATTTTAAAAAGCTCATTCCCAGACAAGTCTTTTTGTGGCACTTTCCCATGGCAGATCCCTGCTCTCCCACTGCTCTGTCTGGAGTGCTCTGCAGCATTTGCCAAAGAACTGTGAGACGGCACGAAAACATTTCAATTCAGCTCAAACCCATTTATCTTTTCTTTTCAGCTGCCTGGGACTGCCTGGAATGGGTATTTAAGCAATGTCAGTCATGGGACCACAGCAGGTATGTCCAGAGCTTCACCATTTACAGCTGCACACCCACTCTGAGCCTGTGGGGTGGAGGGACACCCCTTTCCCTGGGTGTTTGTGGGGAGGGAGCCATCCCTAAAACCTGCAGATCCACCTGGGATATGTCCTTATTGGGATGCACAGCCAGGGACCAACAGCTTCATGTTCTCATTTCTGAGTGGCTGCAGATCTGTGCAGAGAGAAACAGATCCTTGAGGAGAGACTGGAGCTACACAGCCAGGCCTGTTTGGGATAGCTGGAAAATGAGCCCCAGGGAAAAGATGGGTAGCTTTGGCTATGGCTGGAAAAAATGTATGCTTTAGGGGTAGAGGGGTGTTTACACGATTTTTTGCAAATCTAGTTTTTGTTTTGCTGCCAGAAGCAACGTTGATTTTTAAACTCCTCATTAATTTTCAAAGTGCCAACAGCAACAGGCAAATCCCATCTCCTGCTGTGTGAAATGGGCTCCTCTGACAGCTTTTTTCCTGAAAATCAGATCCTCAAAGTAGGAGGCTCCCAATCACTCACCATTTCCTGAAATCTGGGCTGCAGCTATCTAAACACCGACGCCCACACTTCCAGGGAGTGACCACTGCAGGGGTTGTCTCATGGCTTGTCTCATGCAGAATTTATTCCAGCAATGTTCTTCCAGTTGAATCTCCCCCTCTCACCATAATTCAGGACTGGATTCTGGTGCTTACATGTCCTCACCTTGGATGAGTCTTTGAGCAGCCTAGGATAATGGAAGGTGTCCCTGCCCAGGGTAGGAGGGTTGGAACAAGATGTTCTTCAACGTCCCTTCCAACCCTAACAATTCTGGGATCCTGTGAATTCTATATTTTCCACTTTCTAATGCCTTTTACCAGAATCCATGTCTTGTTGTCCTAGAGATGGCATGGAGAGGGGTCAGTGTCCTCCCAGGAGCAGGGAGATGTTCAGCATTTCCCCTCTGGGAACAGCCCCACTGACAGAAAGGTGCTGGTGGCAGGTTCTTCTTTACCAAGAGTTGAGATGCTGCTTTCTCAGTAGTGACCCTGGTGAATGTAAGCAGCTCACAGTGAGCTGTGGTGGTGGATTTCCTGTAATTTGGAGCAGAAACTTCATTAAAAGCTTATGGTTGTGCCAGGAGGAAGTAGTGACTTATGACAGAGAAATCGTGCAATCGTGCTCATTCATTTTTATGTGTCTGAGTAAGGAAAGCAGAATTTATTTTGTGGTTTTTGGGTTTTTTTTTGTTTTTTTTTTTAATATGTACATGTGGACTGCTATCCCCATGCTTAGGCAAAGGCCAAGTTGTTCAGAACACAAAATACTCACCAGACTGTGGCAGAAATTTAAACCTGGGAAATTCCAGTACCTGAAGGGAGCCTACAAGAAAGACAAAGCGAGGCTTTTTACAGAAGCATGGAGAGACAGGATGAGGGGGAATGGCTTCAAACTGAAAGAGGGTAGGTTTGGACCAAATATTAGGAGAAAGTTCTTTGCTATGAGGCCCTGGCACAGGGTGCCCAGAGAAGCTGTGGCTGCCCCTGGATCCCTGGCAGTGTCCAAGGCCAGGCTGGACGGGGCTTGGGGCAACCTGGGATAGTGGAAGGTGTCCCTACCATGGCAGGGGTTGGAATGAGAAGGAATCTAGAAGGTCCCTCCCAACCCAAACCATTCTGTGATTCTGTGAACTAAATAAAAACCCCTCTGTGATGTGATGATTGCTTCCTTTGTGAACTGGAGCAGCACTTTGATCCCTTTCCCTTGCTCCTAGGCAGCCACTGGTCAAACACAACCTCAGGAGTGGCACCAACCACCACAGACACGTGGCTGGATGCTGCCAATTCGAGTGAGTACCCGTACGAGTACCTGGATGAGGAGGATTATGGGCTCTATGGCCTCTGCACCAAAGAGGAGGTGCTCTCCTTCAGCAGGGTGTTCTTGCCATCATTTTACACCGTGATCTTCCTGGTTGGAATGGCTGGGAATGTCCTTCTGTTTACTGTCCTCCTCATGTACATCAAGAAGAAGAAGAAGATGACAGAGTTGTATCTGCTGAACCTGGTGGTTTCAGACTTCTTCCTGCTACTGACCCTTCCTTTCTGGGCTCTGTACATTTCTCAGTGGGTCACCTGGGACATCTTGTGCCCATTCTTAAATGCCATGTACACTCTGAACTTCTACAGTGGCATCTTCTTTGTGAGCTGCATGAGCCTGGACATGTACCTGCAGATAGTTCATGCTTGGCCTCCTCACAGCTCCACGGTGTGGAGGAAATCCATCCTCGTCTTGTTGGTGATGTGGATCCTTTCCATAGCTCTCTCCATTCCTGATGGCCTCTTCACCAGCACAAGGCAAATTCACAACAAAACCATCATGTGCACCCAGGATTATGGCCAGGAACACTTATTTTGGAAAGTTGTCTTTCGGGTGATTCAAAACATCCTGGGATTCCTTTTCCCCTTCCTCTTCATGACGTTCTGCTACTCCCGCATCACGTGTGTGCTCAACACCTCACAGATACCTGGCTCCAGGAGAGCTCTCTGCTTAGTCCTTTCTCTGGTGGGGGTCTTCTTTGTGCTGTGGTGCCCTTACAACGTTGTGCTCATTCTCCACTCACTGCAAGATGTTGGTGTGATCAGGAGCTGTGAAAGCAGTAGGAAACTGGACTATGCCCTGCAGATCACGGAGAGCTTGTCCTTTGTCCACTGCTGTCTCAACCCCTTGCTCTATGCTTTTGTGAAGAAACGGTTCAGGGCATATTTGTGGAAGGTCCCTCAGGTCATTTTCAGGAGAGGCACTTTCTTTCCCATCCAGGATTCCCAGACAAGCCTGTCTTGCAGCAGATACGCAGCTGAGATAGAAATGTTGAGCATTACAAATGCATCATAAATACTTACATTATTTACATTATGTGTGTGCCCTCTGTGCTGTATTCTACCAGTCCTGCCCATGATGGAGTTGGTGTGAAGCCACAGCAGTGTGTAACCAGATAGCTCATCCTAGCAACAGCCTCGTGAAGAGTGTCTCCCTGAGCCAGGTCTAATGAGCCCAGAGAGGTCCCTTCATCCCCGGAATAGCCCAGCTACCCGGATGGCTACAAAAATGAGCGGGAGGCTCTTGTAGCGATGTTTGAAACAGAAAAAAGGTTTAATAAGAAACAAAATAACAATCTCTTTACAGAGAGAAGCCGTGCCAGGGCAAGAGGTCCTTGCTCCTGCTAAGCACCCCACAAAAGCGATCAAATCTTTTGTTCTGTCCCTTTTCTACCTAATGGCTCAGGCGGGACTTTTTGGCTCTGGTCCAATTGAACAGCCCCAAGTTTGAGGTGAAGGGCAAAGGGTCCTATGAGGTGTCCCTAGTACCGAATTTGGAAAGAAGTTTCTGGAGTCTTTGCCTTTTTTAGGAGACAAAGAGTACCTGGAAATTCTATTGTAATTTGGTCACCCTGTCAACAGGAGGCACACTGCTACAGCCTCGAGATGAGGACTTTCCATACTGGGATTGGAAAAGTACATGTGGGATCTGTGTGTGTTGCAAGCGGAATTATTGTGAAAGGATTGTCCTGGATTTACACTAGTGGAAGAAACCCAGTTCCCGTCTGGAGTATGTGAGGCAGTAGCAAATAAAAGAGCAGATTGTCAATGTTGTGCCTTAAGAAATGCGAACTGAAACTTGAGGAGAGACTGTCCTCCTCCCCAGTGTGGGCAGAGGAATGGATTTTCATGCTCATCCCTCAGGCCAGGAACACTCCCAGGGGATGGCTTTTGGCTTTGCTTCTCCTGGCTCTTACCACCTGCCAGATGATTTAACTGGGATAATCTTGTTTTTTATCAGGAGATACAACAGAAAGGACTGGACACCTTTTGAGTTGTTCTCTGTCATGATGAGCTGTGCCACACTCAGACCTGCTGAGCAGGGAGCTGTGACTCTCCAATGGGCAGAGCTTTGGTTAGAGATCATTTTGATCATCAGCTGATTTGAGACAAATTGATCAGAACAGAGTCCAGGCCAGTTACAATCAGTGAGAAGGAGATAAAAAGTGGGCTCAGCAGAACAGTGGTGGAGGTATTTGCCTTCCAAGATCCAGTTTGACAAGATAAAGAAGATCCATGGGTACCACCTGTAACAGAAACATTGGCTTTGAAACACAACCGAGTGAGAGCATGGCCTGAAGAGAAGAGCACAGAGCTGATGGTCAATCCTTATTACCCAGTGCAGCTTTGAAGTTCAAAGTTCTGAGTTTGCTGAATTTTATTTAAAGGCATTATTCACCCCAAATGCTGCCAAACCTTAAATGGTCCCTTTCCATTCTGAAAATCTATTGTCTGGAAGTTGCCTAGAGTTAGAGTTGCTTAGAGTTAATTAATAAAATTATTAATTTAAGAAAAAGCACTCATCACCTTTCTTTTATTATTACATAAGGCTACAGGACTGAGAAGGGCTTTGAGTTGATCACTGCTGTTATTTTTCTTCCCATCATTGCTACAGTATTTTTCCAAAATGGTAAGGTTGGGAGCTTTCCTTAAAAATACAAAGGCAGAATAAATATTTAGCTGATGCTATAATATGGCCTTCACTCCATGGGTCAGGTCACTGGAGGGAACTTGGAAAGGGACAGCAGCTGAGAAGCTAAAAAGAAGATGAATATTGTGACAGAGGAAGGCTCTTGGGACTGTGGAAAACTTAAGATGGGATGCTCTAGGGAAGAGCAAAGGAAATAGAGGAGAGTTAATGTCACTCTCCATCCTGCATGAGAAGAGGTCCAAGCACCAGCAGCTGGGACAGGCTATGGTGACAGTCTGATCAGGGTGGCAGCACCCAGAGGAGCAGTGCCAGGTGGGGCATGGGGTCCCTGACATTGTCCCCAAATCCCGTCTGGAGAGAGGTAACAGGGGAGTTTGAGAAGCAGAAGAGAAGGTGGGTAAAGCAGAAGTGCTGTGGTCCCTATGGGCACTGCTCCCCACTCAGTCTTGGCTGGGACATTTGGAAACTCTGGACTCTGCTGGTGGCAAGCAAATGCAGTGGCTCAAGCTCTCCTCACTTGTGGGGCAGCTCAGCTGCTTTGCTTTGCACTCAGACAGGGCACTAGCACTTGCACTGTTCACTGGCAAAGCACTCCTGGGACACCATATGCTGTGGAGAACACCAAAATGTTAGAGACTTTTCCTCCTCTTGGCTTTAAAGACCAAATCAGCTCAGCTGTGACCCCCTTCCCTTGGTCCTGTGCTCATTTCCAGTAGAATTTCCAACATCCTTTCTTGGTGTCATTTTTTCAGTGGGTGTCCACAGTCTGGTCTTAAAGGTAGAAAGCACAGAGTGGGATTCTCTGAACATTTTCCTTACAAAATCCAAGCTCCATGCAGCCTTGAGAAGGGAATTTGCCTCATGCCAAAACCCATACCCCTAACACAGCATGGGTACTCCAACAGTATTCCACGTACCTTCCACCTTAAAAATCTCTGTTCATCCAGGGAGAAGTTCAGTCCGGAGCCCTTCGCTGGAGGCAAACATTCGCAGCCAATGAGGACAGAGGCTGTCAGCTCTGCTTCTGCCTGTCAGCTGCTGGGTGGGGATAAAACGCACGTTCCTGCCCCAGCCTGTCTCTAGTCCCAGCTCCTGCACTGGCACAGAGCTGTCATGGTGCTCTGGGTGATTCTCCTGTGTACCTTGGTGTCATCGTTGCTCGGTGGGCTCTATGTCCTGGGTGTGTTTCGGAGACGGAGACCCGACGAGCCGCCCCTGGACAAAGGTACCATTCCCTGGCTGGGCTATGTGCTGGAATTCAGAAAGGACAGCTCAGAATTTCTCAAAAGGATGCAGAGGAAACACGGGGATGTTTTCACAGTGCTGATCAGTGGCTATTACTTCACCTTTGTGATGGATCCCTTCTGCTTTGGCACCATTGTGAAGGAATCGAGATCTAAACTGGACTTTAGTACTAATGCAACTCAGCTGGTCAAGCGGGTTTTTGGCTACAAGCCCACCAAAGCCACTCCTAACATAGTTCATGCAGCAAGCACAAAGCACCTGATGGGAGATCGCCTCACTGTCCTCATACAAGCCACCATGAAGAGCTTTCAGAAGCTGCTGCTTTTCAACCTGAGCTCAGGAGAGAAGAGAGTGTGGCAAGAGGAAAACCTCTTCCACTACTGCTACAACATTGTCTTCAGAGCTGGGTACCTGGCTCTGTATGGCACCGAGCCACCCCGAGGGGAAGGGAACGAGGAGGAGGCTGAAGAGCAGGATCGCCTCCACTCCAACCAGGTCTTCCAGGAGTTCCGGAAATACGACCTCCTCTTCCCTCGCCTGGCCTATGCTGTGTTGCCTCCCAAGGACAAAAGAGAAGCTGAGTGGCTGAAGAGACACTTCTGGAACGTGCTGTCTGTGAAGAGGGTCTGGCAGAAGGACAATATCAGTAGCTGGATAAGTGATCAAGACCAACTTCTGGCAGAAAACGGTGTCCCCGAGTACATGCGGGATCGCTTCATGTTCATGCTTCTCTGGGCATCCCAAGGCAACACGGGCCCAACTGCCTTCTGGCTCCTCTTGTATCTGCTGAAACATCCAGAGGCTCTGAAAGCTGTGAGAGATGAGGTGGATAAAGTTTTGAGGGAGAGTGGGCAGGAAGTAAAGGTAGGGAGCTCCCCAGTTACTGTCACTAGGGACATGCTGAACCAGACTCCTCTGCTGGACAGTGCTCTGGAGGAGACCCTGAGGCTGATGGCAGCTCCAATACTCATCAGAGCTGTCCTTGAGGACACCTGCCTGAGGACAAGCAGTGGGACAGAGCTCAGCCTCCGCAGGGGGGACAGGGTGGCTCTGTTCCCACACATCTCCGTGCAGATGAACCCAGAAATCCACGAGGAGCCTCACAAATTTAAGTACGACCGTTTCCTGAACCCAGACGTCACCAGGAAAGATTTCTACAGAAACGGGAAGAAGCTGAAATTTGTCAGCATGCCTTGGGGGGCAGGAGTTTCCACCTGTCCTGGGCGGTTCTTTGCCACTGCTGAAATGAAATTGTTTGTGTTCTTGATGCTGAGTCACTTTGACCTGGAGCTGGTCAGTGAGGAGGAGGAGATCCCAGCCATAGACACCAGCCGCTGGGGATTCGGGACGATGCAGCCTGTCCGCGACGTTCGCTTCAGATACCGGCCACGCTTTTAGCCTGGAGAGTCCTGGTGGTGGTGTTTGTTCTGCTGTCACCTATGGGGCAAATTGTCTGATCCTGTGGTTATCAGATCCGTGCAGTGCCAACACTGATAAATCTTGTTTGCTTAATGTTTATCATGGCTTTTGTTCTTACCTGCTCCTCACGTGCTGCTGCTGTGTTGGTTATGGGATAGAAGTTAATCTGCATAGAGAGACAAAACGTGCCCTGACAGGCTACTCCCAGCCCCATCCTGAGAGCAATCAGCCCATTGAAAGCCAAGTGGAGCACAGGGTCAGATTGGCAGGTGGGAGCCCAAATTCAGGGCTTCCAAGGAACAAGGGTTTTGTCCAGGTCCCTCCCAGGGCTGCCCCAGCAGAGCATCAGCCCCACGGTCCCAGCAAGACTCCCATGGAGATGTGTCATCAGGAACAGCTCTCTGGATCACCACCTGGGATAAGGGGGATTGTGTCAAGGCAGGGGAGACAGCCTATAGTGTGTAGGGGAAGAGCATTTTGGGATTGCACAGCAGTTTATTAATAGAGTGTTTGGGGGAGGAACCAAAGGGGGATAAAGGAGGGATTTAGGTGATTTGGAGAGGAAAACAGATGTAAGGGGATGAAAAGGGCTGGTTGGGTGCAAATAGGTGACTGGTCCATAGACTTGTCTGGTGACATCCTGTACCTGATGATTTATTCTCCACATGAAGTATCATAGGCAGGATGGCATCAGCTTGTGGTGAACCCCTGAAAGGTCAGAGAGCAGCAAATATCCTCTCCAGAGATGTAAGAATTTCCTTGGGGTTTCAAATTATCTTGTTTATGGTCCCCTTCTTGTATCTGATGAGGCCTCCAAACCGAGCAACCTCAATTCCTTATGGGCTACAGCCACTGTGACCTTATAGCCCTCAAACATGTGTTTTATCTGCTGGATCAGTGCAGGATAAAACTTTGCTCTACAAGTTCTGCTTTGCTTTATTACCCTTCAACAATTAGGGCTTTTACCACTTCCTTTCAGAAGTTAAATCCAAGCCTCTCCCGCATGGAGAACAGTGGATTGATTTTAATGCTGACACTAACCTTGAACTTTGGAGATTATTTGTGGTTGAGGAATCAACTCAAACATTTTCACACATGTCCAAACATCAGATACAGATTCTGCTTTGTCCTGCAAAGGGCAGAGTGATGTTGTAACTGCATGTTAAGGGGAAACTATCCCAGCCTGTCAGACTGGTCATCAGCCCTGACCTCATGGTGGTAGAAATTCAGGCAGGAACTATCAAGCAGTTGTGGCAGAACCAAGGAAAACAAAAACTACCTGTAAAGCTTGACTGCCACAGCTGATATTTCTATTAGCAATTCCAGCACCTTTTCACTCCTTCCGTGCTCCATCTACAGCTCTCACCTATTTTTTTGTTACCCATGGGTTCACTCCTCTGAAGCCCTTCTCACATTCTGGTCAGTGCAAGCTCCAAACCATGCCCAGGAACACCTCAGGGTAGCTGGGCAGCTCAGAGCCATCTTCACATCCTGACCAAGTGATGTCCTCCTTCCAAAGCTCTAGGAAAAGGATTTGTCATGTGGATGTCTTGCATGCAAGTGGTTCCCAGCTAATAGACAGTGTCTACTGTTATCACAAAGAGCCCAGGTCAGAGTTGAGGGGTGAGGGGTGTGTGCTGCACAAATGTGCATTGGGACTGGGGAAGGGATGTAAAAGTAATGACAGTGATTCCGCAGAAAACTCTGGCTTTATTTGCTTATCAGAATGGTTTATTTAACCAAACAGTGTTGAGTCTATAAAAGAGCTCAGACATGCTCAAATGCATGCAATTGTGAGAAGCAAAAAAGTAAAGAAGTCATATACTGAAGAGCATGAAAGCTCCAAATGAGTTAATCTACAATAAAGTTTTATGTTTAGATAGGTTTTTCCCTGGCACTGACCTTTCCATCCCGAAGTGCACCAGCAAGAGCAAAGAACTAGCCTGTGCCAACAAAAACCTGACTGGATTTGTGAAAGAAGTTAAATTGGAGTGGATCCAGAGTCTTGAAAGGTTTCCTGGGGGGCAGCTCTGATTGCAGTGTCTGTCTTGTGTAACTCCCCTCTCCTCCCAGAGAACTGAGCACAGACTCTGGCCCTAAGCCCTTGGGTTTCTTTCCTGTAGCACACAGTGAAGACAATACCACTTCAACATTCCAAATTGTACAATCTGTTGAGTTGGTGCCTGCTCTCCACAGCACAGGGGAAGCTCCTCTGCTCTCAGTCACAATTCCTGCCTGCATGCTCAGCAAGGGAAGGAGTCACAATGCTCCATCTTTCAGGTTTGGAGCAATATGGGCTAAACTTGTTGGAAAAGAGCATCCCTGGATAAACAGCCTTACTTTTAGTATTGAACTGTCATGCATTAGGAACTGTTTTCCTGTTCTCCTTCCTCTAAACACAGCCAGACACAGCTCTGAGAAAGCCTCCTCTTACTGCTGCTCCAATGGAAAATTGAGGGATACATCAATCACTGCAGAGAAACTCAAAGGAACACTGAAGTTATGAGTACAAAGCAAGACACAGCCAACACCATCCTTTGCAGAGGAAAGCAGGGTTTGAAGGTCAAAGAGGAACGTGACATTTCAGGATTTTTTTAAAGGATTAAAAAACTCAGCCTTTGCCAGGGACACTGCTGCCACACCTCCAGGTAGGTGTGTCCCTGCCCCCCAGGGAAGAGCAGCTCAGCTTCAAAGTGGCAAAGTCTCTTAGTGGTACAAAATCTGCACGTGACAAGGTCACTGTTGGGTTTGCTGTCTTCACTGTCCAATGTGCCAGTTCCCCTCAAGAGTCACACATACACAGAAACAGCCCGTGGCAGGCAGGACACACGGATAAAACACAGTGGGGTGGGGCAGAGAGCAGCTCCCCCAGCTCAGCTGCTGCACCACAGCTTGGCAGGAGAGTTTGGTACCAAACACTCAGTACAGAAGGGCACAGGGAGGTGATTTCTGTCTGTCACCACATCCATGTCACTGTGCAATCATGAGACCATACTTGGAGCACAGCAGGCCCCTCTTCTTTTCCCGTTCCATGAGGAAATTCCTCAGTTTGGTGGTGGGGAAGGTGACCAGTGCCTGCTGCCTGTTGTCCAGCCCTGTCTCCTGGAGCCACGGGCTCTGAAGGCACTCGGAGGCTGATGGCCTTCCCCTAGGACAGACAGAGGTGAGGGGTCACTCAGGGATCTGTGCTGTGTGAGGAGGCAAATGGAGAGAAGGGGCAATGCCCAGGATCCGCCCCAGCTGTGCTGCTGGAGGGCAGCAGCCTCTTACCAAGGGTTTGCACACAGGGTGCTCTGGAGGAAGGACACTGCTCCCCCCGAGAGACCCGCGTAGCACCGAGTCAGCTTCAGCTTCCCCTTCCTGACTGTTCTCAGGAATTCACAGGGTGCATCCGGGCTGATGGGGTAGTTGGCACTCAACCTGCCCCAGGAGAAGAGAATTGAAAGCATGAAGCTGCCTCCAGCTCTGGGGCTCCCAGCATGAGGAGCATGTGGAGCTGTTGGAGTGAGTCCAGAGGTTAGCAGAGGGATGGGGCACCTCTCCTTTGAGGAAAAACTGGAAGGATTGGGATTGTTCATCCTGGAGAAGGCTTCAGGGAGACCTTAGAGCCCACTCCAGTCCATGAAGGGGCTCCAAGAGAGCAGGAAAGGGGCTGTGGATAAGGACTTGTAGGGGCAGGACAAAGATGAACAGTTTTAAATTAAAGGAGAAGAACTTTAGATTAGATATTGGAAAGAAATTCTTCCCTGTGAGGGCAGTGAGGCCCTGGCACAGGTTGCCCATCCATCCCCCAGCTTTCCATGGCATAGGCAAAGGAGGGGCACAGCTGAGATTAACTCTCTGCAATTGTGATTTTAAAGACACTCATAGGGTAGAGAGCAATCAACTGACTCACATGATGAAGGCTGTGATTCCAACAGACCAAATATCAGTCTGGGGAAGGGCTCCTTGCTCTGTCAGCAGTTCTGGAGCTGGAAAAGTAAACTTGTGTGAGGCAACCTCCTCTCCAACACACTGAGAGCAGCACAAAGGCAGTGGACACTTTTACACTTTGCTGCCTTCCCAAGAGGGAAGAAGAGGCAGCTCCCAGGACAGGGAGCTGGTGGAGGAGCTTCCACATGGATGCTGACTGCAGTGAAACCATGAGAACCTCTGGGCAGATGGCAGCAATGCTTTATCCCTGGATAAATGGACACGTGGATGCCAGCCAGAGTGGCATTGCCATGAGCTCTGTCCCCTGTGGTCTGCAGTGGGACAGTTGTCACCTTTCACTGCTCCCACAAACTCACACTGTCACTGGAGAGCAGCACCTGGAAGGCTGTCCTTGCTGGGACCACCTGCTGCCTTGACCAGTGTCTGTGTCTTTCTGTTTATCACAGAGTGCAGATAAGACCCAGGTTGCTGTGACTGAGCTCTACTCACCCATGGTTTCCACATAGTCCGAGCATTTGTCCATGGTAATAAATTTGTCAGGTGTGTAGAACTGTGCGTTCCCAAAATCCAGGAGTTTCAGCAGGTTGGGCTCAGTGATGATCATGTTCTCAGACCTGAGGTCCAGGTGCAGGATGTTGTGTGCATGGAGGTACTCAGTGGCACTGAGGATCTGCCACAGGTAGTCTCGGACCTCCACCTCTGAGTAGGATGTCCTGGTGGGAGGAAGGGGATAAAAACACAGGTGTTCTGTCTGCATGCCCAAAAATGCCTTTCTACACCCACTACCACCCTCCCCTGGGGGTCTGATCCCCTCAGACCCTTGAGAGTCAAGAAGAAACAATTCTGTTTTAGCAAATCAGCTCTGTTGTGGAGAGGCTGATCCATTCTGTGAGTCAGGTTTACAGATGCAATAAGTTCAGGATGTTGTAGAGCTGAAAGAGGGAAAGCAGATTTGATGCCCACAATTCCCTCTTTTTTAATCATAGGATTTCAGCAGATCCATTTTGTGCCACTGTGAGAAACAATGAATCTTCCTGACCCACAGTAACCTCCATGTTATGGTGTTGGGGTTAACAGGTGTTGGTGTAAGGAAACCCTTCATGTATCACATTATGGGAGACAGCGTTTCTTATCAAGCACTGTAAACTGCTTTCAACATCTCAGCTGGGTGGCTGTTGTTGTTCTCGCACGAGGGGTTTCCAGTTGTGTTGGTTGTTTCCCCTGTGCATAAGGACTTTGACTCCATAGTTTTATTATGCTTGGCTCCGTGTTCCAGGCCTGAGGCTTAATGCCTCAGACAATGCTTCTGTATAATCTTAGTACAATCTTAGTATATACTTTGTTCTCAGTGCTTAGTACAAGAAATACCTAGACCCCAGTGATAACAACTCTCTATATCATTCGTTGAAAGAGAGACAGATAGAGAGACCCCTATCTTCATATTGTGGAGCAGGGTAGAAAAACAACAGGTGTTATTTTGAGAATACAGAGATTGTTTATAGTACTTTCCTGAGCTCCCTAGAGAGAGAAAAAACCCAGCAAGCTTGCAGAAATTCAGAGATTATCAACACGACAGGTGGCCCTGAGTTGTCCCACTGTAGGGAACTCAAGTAAATTTTTTATCTCACAAGAAGACACAGAACAAGCTTTTTACAAATCCCGTGTGCAATGACAGCACACTGGAGCAGATGGAGGGGGATGATCCAGTTTGTCAGGAGAAAGCAACAGGTATTGTCCTTCCAACAGCAGCCCCAACTGGAAAACTCTTCCCCCGTGTTCTTACCGTAACGCCAAGGAGTGGAGCAGCTCTGGCCCCACACACATCTCCTGGATCAGCACCAGGTGCCGGGGGCTGACGTAGGCACCCTTCAGCTGGGCTATGTTTGTGTGGTGGAGCTTCCTCAGCACCTGGTACTCCAGCAGCACAGCCTGCTTGTCCTCTTGCCAGTAAGGGATGATTTTAGCGGCCAAAGTCTTGCCGCTCACCTTCTCCCGGCACTGCCGGACGATGCTGAACCGGCCCCTGGTACAAAGGAGCACAAAGACACAAAGTTCAGCTTCTCTCCTGTTCTTTAAAAGCACCAGGATCCCATGCTGTGCTTTTCATCTGTGCCTGGTGGGGAGTTATTGCATCTACTGTCACAGTTTGCACATCCTCCTGTGTCTTTAAACTGTACAGTCACTTTAAATTACAGGAGTGAGAGCTTAACTCCTCTGGAGAGAGAGGAGAGAGCAAGAGAACTACCCCAGTTGGCAACAGAAATCAATGTCTTTCTTCTAGGCAGAGAAAGTTGAATCCTAGCAGCGTGACTGAAGTGGTGTCTGCAGAGGTTGGTGCAGCAAGAACAAGAACCTTTGTTGGTCCTGGGCTCATTTCGTGATAAATCAGGTGGCTGCCCCCCTGCGCAGCACATCTGTTGTGAGAGGACAAGGGGGATGGTATTAAACTAAAACGGGGTTGATTTAGACCAGATATGAGGAAGAAGTTTTTAGTTTGGTTTTTTTTTTTTTTTTTTTTTTTTTTTTTTTTTTTTTTTTACAGTAAGGATGTTAAAACAACCTGGCCTTGACCACTTCCAGGGATGGGGCAGCCACAGCTTCTCTGGACAACCTGTGCCAGGGCCTCCCCACCCTCACAGGAACCAATTTTTTCCTAATATCTAATCTAAACCTACTCTCTTTCAGTTTGAAGCCATCCCCTTGTCCTGTCCCTAAATCCCCCCATAGAAAGTCCCTCTCCATCTTTCTTGTAGGCTCCCTTCAGGTACTGGAAGGTGCAATGAGGTCACCCCAAAGTTCCTCTTCTCCAGGCTGAACAACCCTGATTTTCTTAGCCTTTCTTTGCAGGAGAGCTGCTCCATCACATGTGGGATTTCCCTCTGGGTCATTAGGAACTCAGTGGGATTCTGTACCTTTTGATCTCGGTTTGGAAGGCGTAGGTCTGGTAGGTTGGGAAGGGCTCAGGAGGTGTGATCATTTCACTCTCTTCTTCAGGGGCAGCTGGTGGGAGCTCCTGCGTGGCAGCACGAAGCTCTGCAGGGAGAAAGGTGTGGGAATTAGTAAAGGCAAGAAGGCTTCCAGAAAGCTGTAAAAGCAGGCCTCAGAAACAGAAATGAACAGAAAACTTAGAGCTAAGCTGCAGTTGCAAAGTCTGAAAGTAGAAAAGTTACAATAGTACAGCAAACAAGGACATCAAACAATAGTTTGAGTTTTAGGCTTGGCTAAGATAGACCTTAAGACTGCAGAAAAATATGCTTAGCAAGATAGCAGAAGGTTTTAAGCTTAATGGAGTATTGTGTATGGGCAATAGAAAGCAGACAAGCAAGCATTGTGTGAAGCAGGTGTTCATGTGTGCTTTTAGTGACTGGCTACAACAATTATCTGTAAGCTTTAACAACAGGATATTAGCTAAAAAGTTTTCAAAATGCTCTGTAACAAAGAAATCTTTGCTGCTGGCAAGACGTGAGCTGTTGGCATCTTCTCATTGTCTCAGGCATGGGATGAGATTGATGCTGCAATAAAGCTCAAGGAAAGTATCCCAGCAGTCCTGTTCCTGTTTGTGAATGAAAAGGGAAAAGACACACCCCAAAGCAAAAGGGACAGGGTTTACATGGGGAAACAGCTCTGGGGCCTCTCTGAGTCTCCCCTGATACCTGTGAACAACGACAAGCAGAGCTTTCTCCAGGTGACTCTGTTCCAGCTGTGGCACCCAGTGCTATTGGAATGCAACAGACTCTGCTCTGTCCACCCAAAAATTCCTTGCTATGGCCATTCCAGACAGAATGAGATGGATTCTATGTTGTGTGCTATGGTATCAAACATCTCAGCCACTGTTTCTTATTTTCTCACACAACAAATCCTCAGGATGGGGTAAAAACTGACAAGAAATTAGAAACTCCTTGTGGTTGGACATTTCAGAGCAGCAGCTGGAACTTGTTGCTCTGGTTCTGGGGTGTTGGTTTTCCTAGCTTTTACAGAGATGGGGTAACTGAGAGGTGTTTTAAAAGATTTTATTCCATTATCAGTCTCAATGAAGGTGAGACATAAGAGTTGTAAAACTCAACGCCATCCTATCAGAAGCCCACCCATTTCTTGGTTACAAAACATTATAAATGTTTTTCAGCCTATTAGCTTTTGCCACACAATGCTGCTATTACTTCTAACACCAATCACCTGTATTTTTACCCCATGTGGTCCTGCTACAATGCATCTTTCACAGTTCTAATTCTCTAAAATATCTGGTCTTTTTGCAAGGCTATATTTTGAAACTTTTTGAAATTTGTTTCTTGTTCAATCTCTCTCTCAACAATGTCATCTCTATTCCATGGCCTTCCTAAGTCAGCACACCTTATCTCTGAGTTTGCATACAGATGTACAGGACAGTGTGAGCTTTCTGTCAGGTTTTGAGAATTCTTTACAAATCCATTTCTCACATCTCCCCCTCTTTCTTGAACTGTAAGAACTTTTGTGATGGTCTTATTTATCTTCTGCTGCACACAGTGAAGTACATAAGGCACTATTATTAATAATGCTACTATAATAATTAATACATAGAAACCTATTCTGTAAAGTTCTTTTGGCTAAGGTGTAAAGCTCTATCTTTTAAACAAATCATCTAATTAGGATCTATTGTCTGTTTTAATTTGATTTGCTAAATCTTTCCATTTTTGAAGCTGTTTGTGGATGGATTTAGAGTGGTTAGATAAGTTTATGTAACACAATGTAAAACTCAATGCCATTCTATCAGAAGCCAACCTATTTCTTAGTTACAATACCTTATAAATTTTTTTTTTGCCTATGACCTTTTACTACACAATGTTACTATTATTTCTAACACTAATCACCTATATTTTTACCTTATATAGTCCTACTACAATACATCTTTCACAGTTCTAATTCTCTAAAATATTTGGTCTTTTTACAAAGCCATATTTTAAAACTTGTTAAAACTTATTTCTAGTTCAATGTCTCTCTCAACAATGTCATCTCTATTCCATAACCTTCCTAAATCAACATACTTTATCTCAATGTTTACATACAAATATACAAAACTATGTAAATTTTCTATCAAATTTTAAGAATTCTTTACAAATCCAGTTCTCATACTGGCGTGTGCTTGTGTCCAAGCACTCCCTGAAATACTAAAGCATTCCTTTAAAGCATCTGGTTGGAAAAGCTGGACACACTGAGATATGATAACAAATCCTGAGAAAAAGGAAAGCAGAGGACTTGGGGTGAGTTAAAAATATCTCTGTGAACCGATTTTTACAGAGCAATCCTCCCCATTGGGAGGAAGTTGCAGCTAGACCATCCTTCTGTTTCTTTACAGAAGGGACATTTCCTTTGCTGTGGGGCCATGGACCTCTTAATTTTAAAAACATGTGTGCAGTAGAAAGTAGTCAAACAGGTGACCAAAATAGAAAATCAAGATTTCTTTACTTCAGAGACAAAATACAGCTGGAAAATTCACCACAGAAGGACAAAAATTCCCAATAGAAAACTCCAGAATAGACAAGTTAACTACTGAATTTAAGATTTAGTCCATAATATAAGCAAATCCAGAGTTTTCACCAGTGCAAGATCTATATGAGTAGATAAATGCCTCCAATAAAACATTTATTGTACAAGACCCATGTCCTCATAATCTCAAATCAAAACTGTGTCTTCAACAGGTAATCTACACAGGTTTTTGTTTTATTATTAAATTTTATATAGTTACACATTGTTTATATTTACATGATGTTGTTATCTTATTGGGGTTTTTAATATGTTTATACCTATTCCCCTGTGTACAGAATTAGAAAATACTCAGAAAATAATTTAATTGTAGATGCAAAATCCCTGAACAACCCTGAGCCAAGTGGAATTGGCCTTGATTCACTTGCTCTTGGCTTCTGGGCCCACATCTAAAAGGAAAATAATAAAGTTTTCTTGGCGTTTGGTCTTACCCATCTGGTCCTTCCCAGAGATTTTCACTGTGGCAGAGGGGTCGCTGTAGGGGCCCATCCCTGCCCTGCTGGTGCAGGCTGTCCTGAAGTGGTAGCTGAACCCCTGGGGGAGATTTCTAGCATAGTAGCAGCAGTCGGTGATGTCAGAAGCAAGAGTCGTCCACTCCCCATCTTAGCCAAGGGAAGAGAGAAAAGAGATCAGGACTCATTTTAAGGTGGTCACAATGGGTTGGAGGTTTTGTGAGATTTAGGGTTTTGTTGTGGTTTTTTTTCCTTTTTTTCCCCACGAATTTATTTATGTGCTGGGAATGTGGAGAAACCAACTTACCATGGCCAACTTTGGGGCTGTACCTGTGTTATTCTTCTCTAAAATCAGCTGGTTTATATCTGATAATTCCAAGTTGTGCCAATATTGTTCCAGAGGAGTGGTGAAATTTTCCTGTATTTTTTCTCTTTATCTAATTCATGCCACCAAACTCTACTGGAAATATACATCAAGAGCTCCAAACAAAAGATAAATCACAATTTTTTTTTTTCCTGTTGGCCCTGTCTTGAATCCGGTTGAGACCATGAGGTGCAGGATTCCTGGACAGAACCATCCACTAACGCCATCCCACCAAACCCAGCCTTTGAAACATGGGGTTTTACTCAGCTTTTATGAAACTCAGATGATTTCTCATGGAACTGAAATTGTAGGTATGTTCTGCACTCATTATTCATGGGACTAAGCTGAGAAGGAGAAAATCCCCAGCAAATATTTAATCAGCATTCCTCTCACGTGATGCTGTGTCCCACTCTGCTGCTGTGCTCAAGGCTGAACCCCGCAACTGCCTGAGATTCAATCCATCCTTCCATTCAAACAAACTCTGGCAAAGAGCCTCAAACCATTGATAAGCAGCAATTCCCCCACCAAACCCAAGGTATCAATGATTTTACAGGGTACTGGTTGAACTGGGGGCTGTTTGTGCAAGAAGGAGCAGATACAGCTTAGAAATAGAGAAAAATATGTGCAGAAGCAGCATAGAAAAGCCTGTTTTCAAATAATGCATAAAACAAGGAATTTATTCCTGATTATCTTAATCCTCTTGTGTTCAGGAGAGCAGGATTTTGCACGTTCCTGCCAAATACACAGAACGCAGTGGAAAATCATAGATGCTGTTTCCCATTTTTCTTCCTAATCGGAAGAACTGGTGTTTGTATCCTCCCCAAAATCTCTCCTACAGTTGTGTCTAAAGGAATCATGATAAAGAAATCGGTATTGGAGGGAATGTGACTCATACCAGCTCCAGAGGGAAAGGGCAGAAAGCTGCTGCCCATGCTGACCCAGAAGGGAGTGTTTGTGTGTTTGATTGTTTATTTGTTTGTTTGTTTGTTTGTTTGTTTGTTTGTTTGTTTGTTTGGAGAA
Organism: Dicaeum eximium; assembly: GCA_013396995.1. Classification (NCBI taxonomy): domain Eukaryota; kingdom Metazoa; phylum Chordata; class Aves; order Passeriformes; family Dicaeidae; genus Dicaeum; species Dicaeum eximium. The sequence goes on from VWZP01006571.1 coordinate 424,957, forward strand.
TTACGTGAAGGAACATGGAGCAGCTGAACCAAAGGGCTGTGTTTGTGTGGCTGCAGCAGGAATTGCTATCAGACATCACACTCATAATAACAACAGCAAATCCATCCCAAGAGAGACACAACAGCCTTGGGGATTTGATACAAAGCTTTTGTAACTAAGCAGGAAAACATTTACTTTTGACAAGGGCAGATAGTGACAGGACAAGTGGGAATGGCTTTAAACTGTGAGAAACTTAGATTAGATGTCAGGAAGAATTTATTATTCTGAGGGTGGTGAGGCACTGGCACAGGGTGTCCAGAGAAGCTGTGGCTGCCCCTGGATCCCTGGAAGTGTCCAAGGCCAAGCTGGATGGGGTTTGGAGCAACCTGGGATAGTGGAAGGTGTCCCTGCCCATGGCAGGAGGGCTGGAATTAGATGGTTTTTAAGGTGCCTTCCAACCCAAACCATTCCTTGATTAAATGATCCTCTGACTTCCATCTGCCTCTGGACCAAGCCTCAAAAGAGAATATCAAAGGGGTGATGCAGTTATCTTTGGTTATTATTTGGTTATAACTTTGGTATCTGTAAAACATATCTTTGCCCTAAGCTTCCTCCACAGTCAATGGGAAAAGAAAGCACAGCTGTTCAGCAGAGGATAAATTGCCGGTTTGATAAATCATCTTTCTCCAAGTCTGTACAGAAAGCCTGAGCCTGGGATGATGTTGTTTCATTAGTGTCTGATTTTGTCAGATTACTCAGAGCTGCATGTCAGACCAGGCATTATCTCTTGTAGCTGCTCACTTTTTGGTTGTAGCTTCCACGCAGCCTTTGATTTACACTTTAGCAAAGCCTTGATGTGAATATGCAAATTCCAGGCTGATTTAACCAGCACAACCCCTAACTTTCAGATGGTTAAACGACAGCTGTATGAATCTGATTCCTAACTCTAAACTGGGGAGTTAAATCAGGCTGTTTCTGAATAACAATAAAATATCCAGCGGGTGAAGAGATTGTACAAACCAAGATGTTCCTTGGAAAGCATAAAAACAGCACTTTACCTTCAGTCTTGCACTGGACAGTGTAGTGGACAGGGGCGTTGGTTTCCACAGGTTTCCAAACCACCTGCACTCCATCCTTGTAGACCTCCACGATGTCAGGGGGTGGAGGGCTGGGGGGAACCTCTGTGGAGAGGAGGCACAAACCCCATGAGTGTTAACAGCAGCACTGCTGTCATCCAAAACTCTACACCCAGCATGTCTCAGCTACAGATATTATATATATATATATATCTGTAAAACATATATATTTTTATGTATACATATATATACACACAGCTAGTGGAACAGCAATTTTACCATCCCTAATTTAAACTCAATACTAAGATTTTGTCTTGGAGTGGCTCATAATCCAGGAGAGAAAATAAGGAGTGAAGAAGAGGGAATGAACCCCGCACAGGCTGTGGACCACAGCAAGGGAGAGATCTTCTCTGCACCAATGTGCAGAAATCTCACCTCAAAGATTACATTTTTGGGGGCAGAAGTGCTTAAATACCTATTTCTGTAGCTACTCCCTCTCTCACCTGCTTTTTTTATGACACAAGAGGTGGATGCTGAGCCCAGAGAGTTTGTGGCCACACAGGTGTAAATACCAAAATCCTCAGCATTGACAGAGAGAATCGTTAACAGCTGGAAGTGTTTGAGCGTGGATGAGATGAGGATCCGGCTGCTGCTCTGGACAGGGATCCCATCTGGAAAGCAGGAGATGGGAGAGGTAAGTACCCTGCAGATTGATACCAAGGTGTTTAAAGCTCTCCCTGCAGGCCTGTCCCGGGGGTCAGGGACTCTCTGGAGGGATGGCAGTGTCACCTCTGAACCAGCTGACGTGCAGGGAGGCGTGAGCTGCCGTCCGGCACGAGAGCGTCACGCACTGTCCGGCGGCCGCAGCCTGGTCCGCGAGCTCCTCAACGAACGACGGCGCTGCAGAGAGGAGGGAAAGTGCTGGTTCAGAACAGCCCAGAGAGCTTTGTGGGAAACAAACCCCTGCAGCACATCAGAAAGCATTTTTTAATGGGGTCAAGAATCTTTCTGGTTCATGGTCTCCCATTCCTTTGACCACCATTTGGAGAATCCCCCGGGCACAGAGCACACAGGTGAAAGAACCCTGTTCACCCATGGGTGTGGTGCGACAGATCCAGATGGATCTTGGAAAATCCATGGAGAATATCTGCATTGTCGAGCCCTGGTACAGCTAAAGCAGCAGAACAGCTCAGAGCAGAGAGAGATTCTGTCATAGCAAGGGTTTTCCTCTGGCCGAACCTAAATGTGGGAGCAAAACTGAACTATGGAATTTCAAGGATGAGGGGATCAAATAGGAGAAGAGGAAATAGTCTCCGGTTGCTCCAAGGGAGGTTTAGTTTGGATATTAGGGAAAATATCTTCGTGGAAAGTGTTGTCAAGGACTGGAGGAGGATGCCCAGGGAGTCACAGCTGTGTGGCACCTGGGGACATGGTTTAGTAGTGGCCTTGGCAGTGCTGGGTTAACAGTTGGACTCAGTAAACTTAGAGGTCTTTGTCAACTAAATGATTCAAGACAGCATAAGACGAGAGAAGGAGACATGAAAGATGGATATGGAAGAAGAAAAAACCCTATGGAGCATCAAATCTGCTCCTATCTCCGTGGGAAAGGGGGAACTCGGGTTTTCCTCTGTGTTTCTCCAGGGGTTTTCTCCACAGTGGGCAGGGGCTGCCAGCCTCCCACAACTGCCCTTCCCAGTGTTTGTGCTCTGCTGAATCCTGGGACAGTAACATGACCTCAGAAAATGCTCCTGATGGAATCAAGGGGAAACTTGCCAGGGAAAAAGAAATTCTTTCCTGAATCACCCTCTGAGGGTAAAACAAACCAATGACTCCTGCCACAGCAATACCTTTCTCCTTTGGGATGAGGCTTGGTAGCTTGAATGAAGGGAGTGCTGATTTCCTCTTCAGAGATCCTTCAGCCCCTATTAACAGCTCTTTTTCTGCTGCCTCACTTCCCAGCTCACCAAACTCTGTTGTGAGAAAGGATGAGAAGTCATTCAAGGCCATCCTTCTCCCCATGGCATCCATTGGCAGTGACAGTTCTGCCTTCACACATAAATAGCCACAGGTTCCCTTATTAACCAGCATTTGATTAACACAGAGGTCTGTGACAGCTGCTGCAAACAGAACAGTGTCCTGGAAGAACAGGGAATATCCAGGGATGGCAGAGAAGAAAGGCCAGATCTCCATGTCCAGTAACCAGGGTGACTTCAGCTTCTCCCAGTCACTTTAACCTGAGAGATTTACCATGGTCAGATGACAACTGCAGCAAGGAAAGCATCACCCAGCCCTGGTCTGCTTCTGTGCAACCTCAAAGAGGGAATTTGAGCCCCTTCCATCAGTGCCTGAACCCAGCTGACTCTGCTCTGAAGCCAGCCAGTAACAGAGACCTGATGGTGGAGACTACTGATGTCAGAACCTGCCGCGGCCAGATTTGCAATTCCAGTCTAACCACAGCATCAAACATACTGGGGAAAAAGAAAAGGGCAGCTGTAGCAGAGCCCAGTGATGGCAGCAAATCTGTGAAGGAACTGAGGGAAATAATTACCTTCCTCTGGCTCAGGAGATGTCTTTCCTTTTAGGATTCTTGAAATATGGGCAACAGAAGCTTTTACTTTCTTCTTCAGACTCTGCTCTGCTGACTGCTCCACTGAATGAGACCTTGCATACGGCTTAAAGAGTCCAGACTTGGTGTGGAAGGAGCTTTTCTGTTTCCCACTGGAGTCCTTTTGGGAGCTATACATTTCTTTATGGCTCTCTGCCCCTTTCCCCATGGCTAATAAGTTAGCTGCCTTTGACTCCTCGGATATTTCCAAATGGTTCTTCCTGTTCTTGTCTTCCTGTTCCCTGATGCACAGTCTTTTATCCTTATGGAGATGTCCTGCAGGAGGGGACCTTGCCCTTTCACCAAGAAGCATAAACCGTCTAGGAACTGGTTTGGGTGAAGGCTTCTTATAGCTCAGAAACTCAAACGGAAAATAGACAATATCGTACAAATCCGAGAAATTCATATAGGCAGGCTCCACCTCCGAGATGTCAAATTTTTGGGGGCCGCTGCCAAGACTGGGGGTTTCATCTGACAGGTCTTTGATTTTCACCAGAGAAACTTCTGGGTGTTTGCCAGTGTCCTTGATCAGTGGCACATGGACGGGTCTTTTTGCAGTGTCCAAGCTCTCTGTGGAGGAAACGCTCTCGAGGCTGGAAGGGGAGGTCTCAAATGCCAAGTCCTCCAGGTGCTCACATTCATGAGGAACTGTCTGTGCTCCCTGCTCTTCCAGGACTCCTGGCTCCTCACTCACAGAAAGGTAGGGTTCTGCAAGGTCATCCTGCTCAGCGACTTCTCCTCTTCTACCCTGCTGGACAGAAGGGAAGGAGGTGTCCTTGTGTGCTTGGCTGCCTTTGTAGAACATCTCTCTGTGAGGAGAAATGTGCTTCCTGCTTCCCTTCTCTCCAGAGACTGACTCTGCCCAAACATTCATCTCTTCAGAGAGGGAAACCATCTCATCCACTAAGCCCTCCAGCACAGCAGACTCCTCATCACTGTAAAAAGAAGATCTGTGACTGAGATCTTCTTTTCTGTGTGACAGCTCCTGACCGTGATCCCTGCGGAGCAGCGGTGGGGCAGCTTTTCCAGCATCACATCTTCCACTGTCTAAGGCAGTGCCTTCACCCTCACCATAAACCTCTGGATATTCCTCATATTCCAGTTCATAGGCTGAAGCTGGAGCAGCTTCTGGCTGTGAAGCAGTTACTGCACCTGAACTGCCACTCTCCAGACCATCCAAAATCCCAGCCCTGTGCTGCTCCAGCACCCTATGTCCAGCCTTGGGGAAGGGCACAGCCACAGCTTGTCCAGCTGCTTGGCTTCCACTTGCTGTCACAACAGATCTCATCTCACTGTGAACTGACACCTCTGGATGTTCTTGATTTTCCCCCTCCCCGACCTGAGGGAGGATGGTGCTTTGGGAGGACACAGCTCTGGCTGGGTGTCTGCTCTCCAGAGCAGCAGGTTCTGAGCCATGGCCTTCAGGAACCTTCTGGGGTTCAGCTCCTTCATGGGCCAAACTGGAAACAACTTCTGTGACAGCTGAGCCTTTACTCCTCAGAGCAGCAAGTTTCTCCTTGCTGAGAGCCTGCTGTGCTCCATCAGAGACTAGAGCTGGCACTGATCCTGGTGGTGGGATTTTGGGAACAGCCAGCTGCTCTCCCTTCAGAACAGCTGATGCTGTGTCTAAGGGAACAGGAGCCTTCTTGTGTGCTTGGCTTCCATCACCGTGGGCTGATGGTGGAGTGATTCCTGTAACAGCTGCTTCTGCATCTTCCAGGACAGCAGATCTCACATCTTCATGGGTCTTTATCTTCAGAGGAGCACCTTCACCAGCTGTGAGGGTACCTGGCTGCTTGCCCAGCATGACAGTAGCTGCTGGAACACTTTTCCCAGGAATTTCCTCACTTTTCTCCTTATGTACTGAAAATGAATCAGTTTCTGATTGTTCTGTGAGAACAGCAGAGCTTTCCTGCTCCATGAGTTCAGATTCAGCAGTGCCGTGAGCAGAAGTCTTTTCATCTGAATGTTTCTGCCTTTTGTCTTCCCAAGGTGGGGCTGGGGCTGTCCTTTTGATAAGCAAGCTTCCACCTGTTAGATCTGGGTGGGTGTCAGTGGGAGCAGACTCCTGGGGCAGACACACGCCTCCCTTGCTCAGAGGAGATGACTTTGGGGTGGTCTCTGACTGGGTGAGGGTTGAAATGGACTCTTTGCCTTCCTGAAAAGCAGAGTCAGAGGCACGGCTAGAGGCAGATTTACCCTCTGTGCTCTCATGTTTTGGAGCTGATGGTGCTTTTACATCTGAGCACTGGGCAGTTGGAATGGGGCTTTTGCCTTCCAGACATTCAACGTCCTCCTCAATCTCAGTGGCTTTTGACTTCTTCAGTAAACGCTTCCTATTCTCACTCCTATGAGGTGACACTGGAAGTCCCTCTACCTGTTGTATAAGAGCAGGTGGGCACCTGTTCCCCTCACAGTGTGTGGAGGGAGAGGGCTTCTCTCCTGAGCAATCCTTGCTGGCTCTCTTGATGTCCCCTTGCTCTGCTGCGTCCGCAGAACATCCCTTGCCAGGCCGTGCGGAAATGTCGCAGTGATCACCGCCTTCAGGGCAGCTTTCCTGGGACAATACATCACAGTCCTCCTCCAAAATATCTTGTTCCCTCAAGGACCTGGAGGCTCTCAGCCTGTAGTCATCCAGGGAACGGCTGCGGCTGGCACCAGCAATGGCAGGGTGTGGTGGCTTCCTGGCAGTGTCAAATGATGCGGATTTGGTCAAGGATCCCAGCAGACCTTCCTTGCGATCATCTCCTCCTTCTTCTTCTTCTTCTTCCAGTTCAAACTGCTCAAGGAGGGGTTCACGGAGGCCACTGAGGGGCACCTTTGAATACCCAGCCTTCCGGAAAGTCCTTCTGGCTCTGTCCAGGTGCCTTCTGAACTCCCTGCCTGGTGAGGAGGGCGGCCTTGCAGGCAGCTCGGTTGCTTGGCTGTAGAAGGTGCTTTTAATGACACTCTGCCTGGGAACACAGGCAGATGCCTTTTCTGTCCCATCCCCTGCCTCTTCAATTCTGTCCTTTTCAGATAAAGATGTGTCTGGTTTTTCTTTCTGATGCACAAGTGATGAAGGCTCAGCAGCACCACTTTTTTGGGATGGCTCTCCCCAAAGGCTGGGAAGGAGCCTCTCCTCTTTCTCCTGTAAGACACTCGCCATGAGCTCTTTGCTTTCTGTGGGTGATTTGTCCCCCACCTCAGCTTTCATTGAAGCATATTTCCTCCTCATGGGTTTTACTGGAGGGATGGAGCTTTTGGGGTGCTCCCGTTCGCTTGCACGTTTCAGAGGCTCGGGATGGCTCGGGGCATCAAATATGGGCAAGTGCAGTTCGGGGGTGGAGCCAAAGTGCCTTTTTTTGGGGAAATTCGAGTTCTCATTGTCTGAAGAGGAGCCACTGGTGCTGGATGAAGTGCTTTCCTCAATGAGGTGTCGGGAGATGGCCAGGGAGCTGTTGTCATGGGTCCTCTCGAGGATTTCTGGGATGGACCTCATCACCAGGATGGATTTGTAGCACATCAGGGAACGCTGAGAAGGGAAACAAGGCACTGCTCAAGGAGATGGGAATGTGGGGGCAGTATGGAAAGCAAACACACCAAAATACCACACCTGCACCCCTAAATACCACACCCATGAGTCTAATTAGACACTGCCACCCTCTGCACATGTCACCAATCCAGGCCTCATGTTCTCTCCCAATCTTCTTCTTCCCTCATTCACTGACATGAAATTAAATTGACTTCAGGGAACACACTAGTGACTGGGGGAAACAGGACTCTGTTCAAGATTTTTAAAGTCAATCTGGCCACTCAAAAGAGATGGAAAGGAGTTTTTGATGGAAAACATCAGATGAGAGACTCACTGGAGGAAATGGCTTTTAATCCTTTGACTGCAATACAACCTACAGTGACTTAGGCCAGCAGAAGACCTACCAAGTGTAGGAGATGGGATTCCTCTGCTCTAAATTCTGCCATGTGGGGCGTCTCAGTTGAAGCTGGGCCTGTCCTTCCAGCCAGCAGAGGGAAGCTGGCATGTTCAGAAGGAATCAATCCAATTATTTAAGAGAACTTCAGGAAAAGAGGCATTTTCTTGGCACCTGTCTGTAATTCAGCTCTGACTGCAAAGACAGCTGAGGGCACCTAACTTAGACACAACCTTGTGTCTTACAGGCACCTGCATGGGTTTCCAGGCAGTAAAAGCCTAGATAATTAATTCCTGACACCTCCATCTCTCCTGGGCTTTTTCCCAACTGCCAGCCATGCCCAGATCTCTGCTGAGCTCGCTGTCCTAGCCCAAAAGATTTTCAAAGATTCAGATGTAATTAAAAATAGATATAACTAAACAGAATCAAGACAGATTAGGGGCAACTCACCTGCCACTTGCTCCGAGCCACAATGAATTTGAGCTGTTTGGTGTTAATGAAATGAGCTGCTTCAAGAGGCACATTGTGCTGCCAGGTGGAATGAGAGAAAAACCATTGGTTAAAAAAATCCTGATTTCATTTCTTGAGGCATTTTTGTGGGGTGCTTTTTAGAATTCTCTCTTTACACAATTGTTTAATTTAGGAAAATTACAGTAGATCAAATGCTGCAGTCCTTTCATAGTGAAATTGCTGACAAAATCAGCTTTTCAGTGATTAAATCAAGCCCTGTTCAATACCTGTCGTTAAATCCTTTTTGCTGTTGTTAATTTTTAACTGTTTTCCTTAGTGATTTAAGGCTTTGGAATATAAACCATAACTTTGGTCTGCAAGGCCAGTTTCCTTTCTGTACTGACATGATAGAACAAGGGAATGGTCTCGAGTTGCACCAGGCAGGTTTAGATGGGATATTAGGGAAAACTGACTAATAAAGGACCAGGACAAACTTACCATGAACCATTTGTGGGAAAGACAGTCCAAAGCGCTTGGCCTGGATCTGGTAAGAGAACAGATTGACATTTTAGCAGGAAATCACCTCCAACAGCAATCACTGATCTTCCTGAAGGTGCTGCTGCATGCAGACACCCATGTACACTCAGGGCTGTGTCCTTGGGATGCTCGGGATGCAAAAAAATAAAAAAAGACACAGCAGCTTCCAAGTCAAGGTTTCCTTCCCCTGAGGGGAAAACATCCTCCTTTTTCAGTCTGACCCTCCCCACAGATGCTCAGGAAGAGCTCGTGGCTCTCTGCAGGGGCTCAAGGGTGTCCAGAGCACCTCTGAGAGTGACTTTGCCTCTTTAGGTGACTTTAGGTGGCCAGAGTGACTCTTGTGACTTTAGGTGGCCAGAGTGAAAATAGCTTTGGCAGCAGGCAGAAAGGGTAGAAATGAAATGAAAATCAAGTGCCTATAAATGTGCCTTCAAGCCAACTTTTGTACTTGAAATTGCTTAATGAATGTGGTCAGTGTTATTTAGTTCTTGCATAACTCCCTCCATACCAGTCTGTGCTCTTCCCACTCATCTGTGTCATTCCAGAATCTCCTCAGCCTGGAGGAGGCAGGGAGAAGGACATCAGCACACCAGAGAGAGGCCAATTTGGCAAATATCCGAGTTGTGGGTTGGGTAATGGGGAATAATAAGGAAGAATTAAGGAAAAATGCACCACATCTCACTCAGCTTTGCACTTTTCAAACCACATGATGAGCTGGGATGTGTCTGCTGAGACACCAAGAGCTCTGCAGAGAGGGGCACAGGAGGGCACTCACTTGGGGTGCTGCTGCAGGATCCCTTTCATGAAGTCCTTTGCATCTTCACTCAAGTGAACAACATCAGGAATGGTCCATGAAATTTCCCCATTTTGGATATTTAGGAGAGTTTTCCTGTCGTTCTCCCCAGCAAATGGAGACTTGCACGTGAGGCTTATTTATTGAACACCATAAAATGAAAGGAGACAGGTTTTAGATTTCTGTTTTCTGTTCAAATGACAGAAGCACAAATGCTTACATGGGATTTTTAAATACTTGAGGGGCTCCATGCCTGGGACTTGCAATGTTCGTGAGGAGCAACCAGGAAATGAGGAAACCACAAAATAAATTGTCCTTATTATGGAAGGACTGAATGCTCCATTCAAATCCCTCACTTGAAAGTACTGGAGGGCTCTGATGGACAAAGGGTTATTGAGGGAGTGTTTCCAAGATTTATTTACCTTAAATACGTGATGACTCCAACAGCCCTGAGGAGAGAGGGAACACAAATGTCATTTTTGTCACTATTTTTCCATCCTTCTCAAGCCCCTCTTCCTGCCACTAGGCACCCTGGAACAGCAAGATCACCTTCTCCTCACCTTTCAAGGATAATAAATCCCAAAAGCTATTTTTTTTCTATCAATTTTCCCCTTCAATATTTTTTAATATTGTTCTCAAGCAATCCTTCATTTATAAAGCACAGATAGAGGAAAAAACTCAAAATACTTCATTTTTTTAAACTTTTTTTGCCTTTTCTAGAAAGCCCTTTAGGATCATTCCCTCTAGTTGCTGCCTGGAATAGAGATCATCTCCTCGAAGATGCTCCTTTGCATTAATTAGCAGTCAGAGTTCAATTATGGCTGAAAAAAAATTAGACAAAAGGAGCTTTAAAGAGCCTTGATGGCTTTTGGATTCTCAGCGTTCGCTTTCAGTTTCCTGTGTTATTATCACTGCTCCATTTACTAATTACCAGCTAATGAAAATTCAGCCCATTGAGGGCCTGGAAAAGCTTTTTGGGAAAATGAGATATTACCAGATATCAGTTGCTTTTGACACTGGTGACTGGGAAACAATTTCTGGGGCAACAAACTCTGGAGAGCCGTATTTGCTGTACTGAGGCTCCACGGGTGTGATCCTCTGGGCAAACCCAAAGTCACAGATCTTCAGGTCTTCCCTCTCAGGATAAACCATGAGGATATTCAGTGGCTGTTGAATGAAAAAAAAAAAAAAATAGAGGAATTTTTCTTGAGAGCAGGGAGTATTTTCAGTTGTGGGAATAATTCAGAGAAACATGAGGCTGGGAAAAGCCAGGCTGGGCATTGCTCCTTACCTTGATGTCCAAATGAAGGATGCTGTTGTCATGAAGATATTTGATTCCTTCCAAAATTTGCTTGATGTACAGTTTGACCTGAGAATTAAGTCAATAAACAATTAATAAATAATTATTAAACAGAGGGAGTAAATAGGAGAGTCCCTGATTTCTCCAATATTTGGTCTTTAAAGGTCCCTCCCAATCCAAACCATTCTATGATGCTTCCCTCTGAGAATTTCTAAAAAAAAAAATTATTTTACCAGTAAATATTGGACACCTGGCTACTAGATGGGAGATGTGAAGCCTTTTGAACTTTTAGCACCAAGGATGTAAAAAAAATCCCTTAGAAACCATAATTTCAGCTTTTCTTTTAAAGACAGAAAGAGTGTAGACAGAATACAGTTACAAGGAGATAAAGTGGTATTAAGTAAGTGGAGATAAGAGCTCCAGATGACAGATAGCAAAGAAATTATGACAATAGAGCAGATATAATCTTTTTTTTAGGCTGAATGTAATGCTGGTCAAACCCCCTGGTTGTTTGTAGTTATTCTCCAAAGAAACCCAACTAGCAATGAGAGTTGATAGGAACACATCATAAAGGCTGATTTTGCTTTCATAGATTATCACTGGTTCAAAGACATTTCCCATATTTCAAAAGGAAAATGCAGAAAGAACCAACTCTGGGCTTTCAAATGAGAAATTACCTCAGCTTCAGTGACCACGCTCTTCTTGAATAAACGGTCCAGGAGCTCTTCATTGGAGCATCTGACAGTGGCATTAAGGGACAACAGAACCACATGGAAAAGCTTATTTTGGCTGTGGAACCTCCTCCATCCAGCCAACAGCAGAATTCACAAGGTGATCTCAGGCAATGGGATCATCATGAAGGTCTCTGCTGCAGCAGAGTCCTTGCAGAACTGGGCTGCTCTAAACCTGCTATCACTTCTGCTAAAATCTGCCTGCTGATTTTGGGGTTTCTGTTCTGCATTTCCCTCATGCTCACCCAGACTGGACCTCATGGAAACAGAGCTCATAACTTCCAGATGTTTCAGAAAATAATTTTGGTGCTTAACGACTCATTCACACTTGTATGTACAAGTCTGATTTTTCTCACCCAGCAGAAGCTGAGGACTGCAGTGGAGCTCTCACATAGCTGTGCTGTCCTGCAGTGCAGAGAAGGATTGTGTGTGTCTTTGTCTCTCAGGAAAAAAAAAAAAAAAAACAAAAAAAAATATTAATTGCTTATGTATTTAATAAATAAGCTCTACTGTGAACTTCCCAGCCTCTTCAGAAAACTCCACAAAAAAGGATACAACTCCAGAATCAAAATCAGTGTTTTTCGTGTTTCAAATTCATCCAGGAGCCTGGTAATTCTGTCGTGGGACAGAGAGGCAAGAATATCCCTCTCCTGATGAGCTCGAGACTTGGTTTTGCTGCGCAGAGGGATGAATTTGGCAGCACAGGACACCCTGTTCCCTTTGTGCACCACCCGTTTCACAAAGCTGAAGCAGCCCCTGTGGAGGAATCGAAGGACAAGCCCTGATCAGACCTGGGCAGAGATTTTCCCACACCCTGGCCTTTGGCAGCTCCCAGCTGCTCGGTGCTCCAGCTCTCCAGCACGGGAAGCTCATTTTTCTGTGTGTGAGGTGCTGTTGCCCTCTCCTGGCTGTCTCCAAAGGGAAGCAACGTGTTCCCAATCAAGGGAAAAGCTGTTGCAGTTGGTGCAGGCTCGTGCTGGGCAGACCCGATGGGATGGGCTTGGGATGCTCCCGTTGCCAAGAAGCCACATCCAGGCACTGATCTGTGAGCCTTTGGATGGTTTTTTCTGGCTGGAGCTGCCCCAGCACACCTTGGAGTGACCTCCCACTTCTGCCTTTACTTCCACCTTCACAGACTTTTCAGGACCCACCTCTGCCTCAGCAGCTCAGATGGGCAATGAGATATTCCCTGGCAGTGATGTTGTAGAGTTGGAAAATTCATTTACCTTCCAATCTCCTGCTTAACCTCATAATGGGAGTGGAGCTTTCTCCTGGTGGCCACTTTCTTTCCTTCTTGGTCTTTCTTAGCTTTGGAAATGAAGGAAAACATAAAGGTGAATATTCAGGCAATAATGCCTTGCTACTCATGTGCAAAGTTAGTACAGGACAATTTAAGGCAGGAAAAAATAGAGGGGTCTTCTAAACTTCTACGGAGAATTAAGTGCAGTTGTTTGATAACAGAACGTGCCAAAATGAACTTTGGGGTTGCCCAGAGAAGTGGCTGCCCCATCCCTGGAAGTGCTCAGGGCCAGGTTGGATGGGGTTTGGAGGAACCTGGGATAGTAGAAAGTATCCCTGCCCATGGCAGGGGCTTGGAATTAGAGGATCTTTAAGGTTCTTTCCAACCCAAACCATTTTGGGATTTTGCGATTTGATTTTATCCTGGATCCTGTCATACTGGCCATATATAAATGCTACACAAGAATACAGAATAGATTCCATACAGGTACCAGAACATGACTGCAACAAATTACATGTTGCCATGGCAGTGGAGGGAACTCCTGCAGCTGAGAGGATGGCATTGCCTTCCCAGGTGTGAGGGTGGCATTGCCTTCACAGGTGTGAGGGTGGCGTTGCCTCCATAGATGTGAGGGTGGCATTGCCTTCACAGGTATGAGGGTGGCATTGCCTTCACAGGTGTGAGGGTGGCATTGCCTTCACAGCTGAGAGGGTGACATTGCCTTCACAGGTGTGAGGGTGGCATTGCCTTCACAGCTGAGAGGATGGCATTGCCTTCACAGGTGTGAGGGTGGCATTGCCTTCACAGCTGAGAGGGTGACATTACCTTCACGTACAACGAGCTCTGCTTTGCACAAAACCTCCCCTCCTGCATTTTTGGCAACACAGGTATAAACACCACCATCTTCCAAGGCAGCATTGTACACGACTAAGAAATACGTTGTTCCTTCCTTCCCCTGATGGACCCTGTCGCTGTCTGTCAGCAGTGAAGTGCCCTGAGGGAAGGAAATGACATTTTGGCACTGGAAAAGCCAGATGGAAACAGATGTTTCCGCTCTTCAAGAATGAAGATGAGGCAGCAGAGCTACAACACAGACTATTTACATGAGCAAACCTCACGGAGAAAATGCTGCCCAGGGGAGTGGTGGAGTCACCATCCCTGGAAGTGTTCAAGAAACAGCTGGATGTGGGTCTGGTTGACAAGGTGGTGTTCTGTCAGAGGTTGGACTCACTGATCTTGGAGGTCTTTGCAACCTTAATGGTTCTGTGATTCTTTATATTCATAACTGCTATGAAGAAAGGGGCAGGATGGAGTGTGTGTGACACAGAGCAGATTGTGAGCATTTGCAAAAGGTCCCTGTGACAGTAAAATGCAAGATAAAAATATATAATACAATATGTACATATATGTATATAATACCACAAATATTAAGTGATGCAATCCCATTTTCCTACATAAAATCTCAGTTTCTGAGCTTTTCCTTATTAAACTGTAACAAAAATTTAAGTTAGAGTAAATCGCTCCACAGCAGCATCAGCTCAGTGCTTGGTGGGAGCTAAAAGGCACCAGATACTAGAAATTATTAGGGAAGAAATGAAGGATAAGACACAAAGTGTCATTTGATAAATGCTTGGTTTGCCCATGGTGCGGTGCTATTTGGTACATCATCATCAGTGTCCTTTGTAAGAGTTTCTGGATGAGGACTGACAGCAGATTGAGGCTCTTCAACCTGGAAGGAGGCTCCAGCAAGATACAACAACAATATTCTAAGGAATAATAAATAATTTCTCTCCTTTCCATGGGATATTCATTGTCCTTAGTCACACTGATTTTACTAAGTCATTGCAGGAAAGATACAGAGCCTGAAAGTCACAATGACAATTGGGATAAACCACTCAATCCCATTATTCCTGTCCCCAGACTGCAGCACACAGCTCAGTGGCACTCAGGTAGAAACGATTCCTCTTCCTGCTCTTTTTGGTCCCCAAAACCATCTTGGTTGCCCTCTCTGCAAGAGGATCCAGGGTGACACAGTGACAGCACAGGTGGTGGTTCAGTGAGAGCAGCTGGCTCCACAGACTCTACAGACACCATCCAGAGTCCGTGTGAGAGGTGTGGAGGAAAGAGCAGATGAAATTCCCCGTGGAACAGTGCACTACAGTCCCTCCCGTGGTCTCACTCTCAGCCAGAGAAGAGTCTGCACTCACCTTAAACCACAGAACTGTGGGCTGAGGGGTTCCTTCAATGACTGCCTGGAATTTGGCACGCTCCCCAGAGTTCACCTGCACATCCTCTATTGTCACTTGCATGTAGGGAGGACCTGGTGAGCAAAGAGCATTTGCTGCATGCACAGCACTGGAACTTCTTTGCCAGCATGCTCACAGAGCTGGAGTTACTCAATGGGATTTATAGGACAGGCCATTTAGGATGTAACAGCAGTTTAAAGTCAAACCAAGAGGTACAACAGGAATATATTTGGGGTTCTTTATGCTGGAATTACATTTAGGCTTCTTATCTTTACACTCACCTATTACTTTTTGTTTAATAAACAGTTACCACTCAAAAATTTGGAATATTAAAAAAAAAAACCAAACAGGAGAGAAGCCAAAAGAGAAGCCAGTGACAATCATGGGATTGGGAAAGGGAAACAGGGCTTGGTCTTACTTGTTGGAGCCTTCTCCTCAGTCTTATACACACGAGTTCTTTCTGTTGTCTCGATATAAACTTCACTGTGCACGTCCCAGACCACGTCTCCTTCTCTCCTGTACCAGCCTCCTGCCCCTGTTTCTGGTGATGTTCTTTCAAGAAACCCAAGAGAAAAGATCATGGCATAGCCACATAGAAGAGGTGCAGGATTACACCCTGCCACTGATCTGTTTAACCAGCAGACAAAGAGTTATCTGCTTAAAATTAATACAGGAAGAATTTTGGTTTGGGGGGGGGGGATTAATTTCTCTCCAACCTTTTGTTACCCTTCTTTGACAAACCATTGTCACCAGGATTCTGAAAATAATGACAAAACCTACAAGAAATTGTTCAGGTCCACCACAGAGGACTTGCTTTTCTTGCACATTCAGAATTCAAGGGAAATTTAGGTTAGATATTGGGAAAAAGTTTTTCACAGAAAGAGAGATAAAGTTCTGGAATGTTCTGCCCGGGGAGGTGGTGCAGTCACCATCCCTGGGTGTGTTTAACAAAGCCTGGATGTGGCACTGGGTGCCAGGGTTTAGTTGAGGTCTTGGGGCTGGGTTGGACTCGATGATCTTAAAGGTCTCTTCCAACCCAGACATTCTGTGATCCTGTGATTCTGTGACCCTGTGATTCTGTGAAATCCATATGGATATCCTGGATATGTGGAAGTGGGTATTTACCTGTCGATGGGAACTGTGCGTTCCCGAGCGCTTTCACCTCCAGCAGCCTCCTCTTCCTGGGAAGGAGCACGGCTGGGCTTTGGCACCCATGGTTCTTCAGCTGTAGCCTGCCTCTGTGCTTTGGCTGGCAGCAGAAATTGGGTAAATTAGACACACCACCCATGAGACCACACCCAAAACCCAGAGCCAACCTTTGGAGCCGTCTCTGGTGTGCCTCGTGCCAGAACTGAGCCCAGCTGGCCTCAGCTGGGTGCAGCCACTGAAGGTTAGAGGAGAATTTGGCACTTTTGCCAAGAGCACATGAAGCAAACGGGTTGGACAACACCAGAGTGGTGGCACTTGGCTGATTGGGCCAAACTGACTGTTCTGTAAGGAAATACACACAGACAAAGGTGGGAAAGGCAGTAGGGACAGGGAGAAATGGTCAGCTGGAAGGATAGTGTGGGTTCACACAGTCTTTATGGGAGGTAATTTAACCGTGTTGGAGTCCAGCTCATCACTGTGAGAAAATCTTAGAATTTCAGAATCGTTCTGGTTGAAAAAGACCTTTAGAAACAAATCCAGCCAGCACTGCCAAGTCCACCACTGAAATGCACTCCAGGGAATAACCCAGTGTTGGCTTTGTCCACATGAATTCTTCCATTTGGGTTTGCATTAGAGCAGTTCCTGACTCACTGCAGTGATCACAGACAGCATCAGGGACATGAGTGAGCTCCCAGCGATGTGAACTGGTGGTAAAGCAGGTCCTGGCTCAGGACATGATTGATATGGAGGTGATATGGACTCTTACAGAGGACCTGGAGATGTTCTGGCATCAGCATTGCTGCACCTCTGCTGGAAAATGTCCTTGTACAGCTCTAAGTTACACCAGAACTAGGTTTGGCATCTGGGGCTTGATGCAACCAAAAAATGGTGCAGCTTGATGGCTGTTTCAGTTATTTTTCTTCTTTTACTATTAATTATTTTATTAGATACAGATTCAAAACCTGGTTTGATCTCACATTCCAAAAGTATTGGTTGTCTTTTGATATTGACCAGTGGAATTACATCATAGGATAAAGTCTCCTTTTTCATTTAAGGAGAAAAGGTTATATCCAGAGGAGTCTTCTACCCTGCAGGCAGGAATATTTTAGGGAGCACTCCAGGGATGTTTGGTGCTGGCTGGTTTTGGAAAATAGCAGCTGTTTCTAGAAATCACATAAAACACCCCATTGGGGTGGAAAAACATGATTATTCAAGGTATTACTTGATCAGAGATCCCAGGTTGTGGGATTGTGCTTTCCTATCACCAGCACTATTGAAATATTTACCTCCTTTTTATTTAAGGCATGTGATCATAGAGAGAGGCATCGTTTCCATCTGATTAAAATAATTCCCATAGCATGTTTAGTTTTGCACAGATGAAAGACCTGCCAAACCACCTCATTCATTACTGTATTTTCTCTTTAGCTGTGACTGAGGAAATAATCTGCTAGGTGACATTTTACTTAGGATTTTTGAGTCATCCCACTCCACCAGAGGATTACTTCCAAAGATGATTTCCTACTAGAAAGGAAAAAAGATTTTAAAGCCCTGACATTTTTTTTATGCTGTTATTTTGGGTCTGATTCCATGAACAGCTTTTATTCTTGCTAAGTAAGAATATTTCTTTTTTAAGGAATTATCTGGAGCTTGAGGGCTGAAGGCTGCTTGGAATTGTCCTTTAGGTTAACAGTGGTGGAGAACACTTATTATGACTTGACACAGAGGCAGCTTAGACAAGTTGTTATGGCAGAAGCAGAGGAAGAGTGGAAGGGTTGTCGCTCATCCATGATTTTTTAAAAACAACAGAAAGACAAAGGAATTGTTCTCCTGGCAAGACACAGCCACGTACACAGCTGGTTTTAGTCACACAGAAGCTGCAAGGAGTCTGTCCAGGCTCCAGGGTCAGTGAAATGCAAGTGAACTTGAGGCACCAAACCCCCTGGAGAGTCTCTGACAGTTGGTCCAGGATATTAAAGACATTTCCAGCTTGTTTACAGCAAACAATAAAATAAAAGCAACCATCCTTACCCACCTCACCAAATCAAAACCCAAATGACTTCTCTGAATGTAAAGGAGGGATCTCACCCCACCTTTTACCCCAAAAGTACTTGCAGCAAGACTAGGGGAAAAGCCCAAAGGTGGAAAAAACCCCCTATTCCTTACATTTGGGCAGGTAATGAACCAAACTCTATTTCAAACACGGTTTTCAGACACGGTTTTCAAACAACTCCTGCCTCCAGAAAGATCTGCCCCAAACTTAGACCCAACCTAACCCCAACCAACCCTCCACGTTTCTTTGGGTCTGAACGCCCTCTCTTAATCTTCATCTGCTCAAAACGTAACGACACAGAAAAATGAGGCTAAAAACATCATTACTGGCATGCTCAATATCTTTCTGTCTCTCAGCTCCCGGGGGACATCTCCCACCTTCGTGCCAAACCTACCATGGCCTCCGGCAGTCTGGGTTTGGGTACTGGCTTCGTGAACTGCCACCGAGGGCCCGGCTGCTGCCCCCGAGGGCTCTGAAGGAGCAAACCCAGGAGGGCCAAGGCCGAGATCTGCTCGCATGCCCAGGGGCAGAGTCACCAGCATTGATGCCGAGTCCATGAGTTTTTTCAGGGCTGTCTTGATCTCCTTGTCAGCGCGCTGGAGCGAGGCCTGCACGGATGTCTCCGCCTCTGACTGGGGGGAAGTCACTCCTACAGACAAGAACAACAACTTTTCTCTCTTCAGGGCAAAAAAGAAAACAGTAGCACCATCCAACCCATGGAAATATCTGCAATCGTATCATTTTACCCTCCTAGAGAAGAGAGTTGATGGAGAAATGTGTATTCCAGCAAGAGGGAATGTAGCTGAGAGTTAACATAAGAAGGTTGACGCAAAATGCTTTGGAAAGTTTTATCTCAGCAGGCTGAGGACACTGTGCCACCTCTGTGAACATCTGGCCTTTTCCCAGACAGTGGAACAAAGGATCCATCTCCCAGCTCAACCCAACCTTGGTTGCCCTGTCAAAAATACCTTTATTAATCATAGAATCACAGAACATCCTCAATGGGAAGGGATCCACAAGGATCAGCCAGTCCAGCTCCTGGCCCTGCACAGTCACCCCATCTATCCCATCTGTTCCTGGGACTGTTATCCAAACACCCCTGGAGCTCTGGCAGCCTTGGGGCTGTGCCCATTCCCTGGGGAGTCTGGGCAGTGCCCAGCACCCTCTGGGGAAAGAACCAACCTCTGGATAAAACCAAGGAAATGAACTCCTTGCACTGACACAGACCCCACGTGCAAGGAAGACGTTATCTCACAGGGAAGGAAAAGGAGTGAACAGGAATCAGCCTCCTCAGTGACTCTGGAGAAGGGCAGGGGAATGAAAGGAGAGCTGTTCTTTTTCATCAAAGTCTGGCAACAAAGCCACTCCTTGCTCTAGGGTGATGTGATTGTCCTACTTCACAATATCTGAGTATTTCTGATGGGTCTGGGTGTAGAAGGCTGGGGTGGGATCGCAGACTGCAGGAGCTCATCTCAGCCAATCTCCTGCCTGATAAACCTTCCACAAATCCTGAAAAGGTACAACAAAGGGATGGATGGTATCTAGGAAAGCCCCCATGTAATCATAAAGACAGAGAAATGCAGGTCAGGTTAAGACAATGATCACGGTCACGATGTGATTGCTCACCAAGCAAGAGACAAAATTCAAAGCATCACATGATTTGAGAAAAAGAATAAGAGCATTTGGAATAAACAGCTCTGACTTGTTTAATGTCATTGACATTAATGACATTGATAATGAGCATGTAGGGGTTTTGATTCTGCTCCTTTCCTGGCCTCAAGAAAGTCGATTCCCATGATGGACCTGAAGAAATAAAGTTGAAAGCTCTGTGTGGATGAAGACATCTCACTTGATTTTTGTTTTCAATGGTCATGATGGTAACAAAATATTCCTTTCCTGAATCTGTTGATGGTAAAAAAGCAAGATTTGGTCACATGATGTCCCAGACTGCCCATCAGTGTTCATCAGCACTGGGCTGGCTGGAAGACATTAAATATTTTCCTAGAGAAATACCTGGAAATTCTCTGGTGTTCCTGCTGGGATTTCTGCCAACTGGTGCTGTCCTGTGAACTGGGCAGCTGCCAATGAGTGAAATGATTGGAAAGGCATGAAACACTCAATTAGGAAATATATTCACAGGTGTATAGATATATAGAGGTTACATATAATCACTGGTATCTCCCATGCTCTAACACCACCACTTTCCTCCCTGCCTAGGGGACATTACACCACCTCCTTCTTTTGGACACTGATTCAGGCTGAGGAACTTTAATATCCCCCAAGATACACAGAACTAACAAACACCATAGTGATGACTCCCTGTGATGGACAACCTCTTTCCCAGCTCTAAAATCTCAGCCTGGAGCCTTTCCACCCCACAACTTCAGCCCATCTCCAGGAACTCAAGACTGACACATATTCTGAAGCTCCAGTTCAGTCTCAGAGAAGAACCCAAGAGGATGTGAATCATTCAAGATTCCTGAGTTGGAAATATCCCTAAAACTGCCTTTTTTTCACTTCAACACTCCTGAAACTGTCCATAAAAAAGGAGCCAGAGCCCAACTGCATGAATATTCTTGGATTGCTACCTGCTGAAGTCAGCAAGAGAAGAGGATGAGCTGATGGAATATCAAGTGCTGTAACAAAGAACACAGAAACCCAACGAGTTCAGTGACAGCTGATGCAAGACATTTATTGATTTGAACTCAGCATCTAACAGTATATCTTGCACTTGACTTTTTTTGTGTGTGTGTTTTTTTTTCTTTTTTGTATCTCAAGCAAACTGAAGTTTCCACTTTATTAATACCCATTTACCTCCAGGAATTTCAGTAAAACATTCATTGTATTAAAATCTTTCATACAGCTGTATCTTTTCATCTACAGGAAATAAATCCCCACACATCTCATTAGTTATCTACACAGTTTAATCACTTACAAGCATAATTTTTAACCTCTAGGAAAATATTTTGAAAGTATATGTAATGAACTTCTCATAAACCTTTCACTTTTTGAACAGAGCCCTGCATAGGATTTTAAAAATTCCCTTCAATTGATTCTCTTTTGCTTAAATTTCAAAAGAAAATGTAAACAGATGTTAATTGCTTTGAGCTAATGAATCAAAGAATAATTATTTCTTCTATGACCACCTGAAGTGCAGCCTTAGAGCTTCTTTAGAAAAATCTGAGTGTCAACCACAACAGGAGGAAACCTCCACAATCCTTTACCCATCCTCATTATCTTTTGTTTGAATATTACATTTTTTGAAGACTATCACAGGGCAAATTCTTTCCTCAGCAGTATCTTTGTAAATCTGAATCAAATCCACTTCCTTCTGTGGAATTATTCTAGATTGATACTGTGATAATTATTCTAGATTGATACAGAATAAATCTAGAATAAATGTGGAATTATTCTAGATTGATACAGAATAACTGTGATCAGAATCAGGCTCAAAATAGAAGAACTATTTTTAACTTTAGAAGCATTTCCCTGTTGTGTGTCCGTTACTTTCCAATGTACAGTGCAATATATGAAAAAAGCACTAATATATATATCCATCGTATTGCTTCATTATAAAACAAACAGTATAAACCAAGGAGATGTTATAAAAAATGGGATAGTACCATAAAGGAAGCTTGATTTCCTTCACCATTGGAAAAGCATCCTATATCATGAAGGTAGTGCACACGACATCCTGAGTGGATGTTGAAAGTGAAAGGCTGTGAAATCAATATGTTCATTTTAGTCAGCACAAGGTGCAGCTGCAGAAGGAAAAAAAAAAACTTTTCTACAAGCACCTTTTGTGAATTCAGTCCCTGTTGGCAGGAATATTGCCCCAAGCCTCCAGAACAAGCTCCTCAATATCACCTGGCTGGGAAACACTGAGCCAACATCATCCCAAGGCAGAAACTCACTCCACCCTCTCTCCTCACGCTGCTTAGAAATTCAGCTGTGCCTGAGCATTTCTGGTTTCCCTAAACCATAAATCAAAACAGTTTCCACTGAACACTTCTACAGAGCTCAGCTGGGACAGGGTGTGGGGACTTTGCACCCCACATCTCTGTCACCAGAGAGGGCCAGTGCAGGGTCCTGCTGGGATCAGTGATCTCCACCTGACTCCAACTGGCACCAAGATTTGGGCCTGGGAGCTCATCTCTTTTCAGGGCAGCTTGTTGGAGGTCTGGGCAACATCCATTTGTGGTGAAGCCAACAGGGATGGGCTGTGCTCAGTGCACCTCAGCCTCCCCCTCACGCAGCATTCCCGCGGCAAAGCTCCAGAGGAACTCCACAGTCAGTCCCTCTCCGAGGCATCTCGACCTTCCTGGTTACAGTAATGTGATGCAATTGCAACTGGCAGCCCAATACATTTGGAACAGATCTATGTTTCAACTGAATATTTATGGTAAAGCTCTTTTTTCTCTTTTTTTTTTTAAATCTTTGTGCTCCTGCTACTTTGCCGTAGCTCAGTGGTAAATTCCTCTTATCACATATGAGGGACATCATGGATCAATCTGTTAGCAGGAATGTTTCACCACTGGCACGTTCAGGAGAACAAATACTCATCCAGTCATCTTTGTTGGCAAAGACCACATTTGTGGTTCTTTGTACTTGTTAATGTTTGATTGCAGACACAGAAATTATTTTGTGCAGCACTTTAATCTTTCAGTGCATATTAACTAAATTATATTTCAAGAGATATGGTTTATAAATCCACCACACTAGAATGCAGAATAATGAAACCCTCATTATCAGACAACTAGGAAGTGGATTTGAAAATATCAGTCATTTAGAAAAGATAGTCTTTTTCACTTAAAGCAGAAGAGAACAACAAAACCCCTGCTTCCTCACGACAGTGGGACTCTCACCTCTGACTAGAGTCAAACTGGGATTTCAACCAAAAGGCCTGAGCAGCTCTTTGAATCCCTGGTATATGTAATATTTACTATATATCTCATTATATGGCAGAAGGTTAAAATGATGCAACCAGACTGTGCATGTTGAAAGGTTTATGAAGAAATTTTGGTGGAGTTAATTGGTGTCACAAGTGTAGAGCAGAGTCAAAGCAGAGTGGAGCTTCATGACCTTTGTGCCCACACGGTGACAGGAGACACCCCCTGTCCTGGGCTACTGAGGGGTGCTGAAAAGCTTAGATACTTTCACCTCCTTGCCACACCATAAACTGGCACATGAAACAATTATTAAGTTCATGGACAAAAACCACACTTCTTCATCTATATTTCTGTCATAGGTAGAAGAATCAGGCTTTTCCTAAACCTCCCCATCACTGCTCCACTATGGAATGATACATGTTCACCTAGATCAAAGCTTTTAAAGTTACAAACTGTTCTGACAGACTGTTCCCTTTAAGACTGGAAAAGCTTGACACATCATATTTAAATACATTTCCCTCTAAGGTATTCCCTTGTACTTGTTACCTCGTAATCTTTGCCACCAATTCCTCTCGCCTACAACAATTTTGATTTTTTTTTTTTTTAATATATATAAAGCTGCTTTCTTTGGTGTTAAAAATTACGCTTGCATCCTCTCAGCTCTGGGAGAGGTCTTCTGTGCTGATGTGCAAGGTGACAGGCTCGCCAACAGTCCCGTAGCTGAGGGTTCTGGTGGAAACTTCAGTTTTAAAGCTGGACTGCCCGTTGTCTGCCGAGCGCTGGACCTCGGTGCAGAACGAGGGCTTCACCGTGAAGGAGGGGCCGTCAGGAGCCGCGCGGGCGTCGCCCACGCGGAAGGAGATGTTGGAGGGGCCCGCGGGCTGCAGGCGAGAGGCCGACACGAACACGCTCCCGGGGACGTGCTCCTCGTACTGGCTGAAGAACCTCTGCCTGGGCTCGGGCACCACGGGCCGGACCAGGCTCAGCAGCACCGGCTTCCCGATGGTCGGCTCGTTGATCTCCGTCTGCAGCACGGAGATCTCGCAGGGCTTCTCCGCCGCGTGCTTCTGATCCTCGCACCTGTAGGTCTCGCCTTCTTGAGGGATGTAATCCTCCAGGTCCTCCAGAGTTAGGAGTTTGCCGTTGTGGGTTAAAATCTTGCGGTCCCGGGTGCTGATGTCGTCTGTGTGTAGCTCGTCTGGCTCATCCACTATGACGTGGTCCTCTTCGGGAAGGATGTCCTGTATTACTTCAGGTACCTCCTCTCTGACAGGCCAAGACACATCCACGTCATCAACCCCTTCCTTATCCTCTGGACTCGCTGGGGAGAACAGAGCTTCATGTTGGTCTCCAGCAGCTGTCCCAAAACTGAAGACCAAAGGCTCACCCCCGCAGGCCAGCAGAGGGGAGGCGGCGCCTGAGACGTGGTCAGCACGAGGTTCCTGTGGGCAGCTCTTTCCTTCAGCTCCATAGTCCATCAGTGAATCACTTCCTAATTGTTCGGACCCACACGGGGAGTTTCTCTCTTCGCTGCTGACTTGAGGTCCTTCCTGCTCGGTCGTATACACCAGAGGCTGGATGTCACCTTCAGAGAGACCCTCATTTGGCAGAGATTTTGACTGTTCCACCAATTTGTTGTTGGAGTTGTTTGTGTTTGGATCATCTTCTGGGGAGCGCTTTGGCCTTGAGCTGGGAAAAGTGAACGTTAACACCCCCGCATCATCTTTTTCTTGTTTTGCTGGGGAAGAACCTCTTTTCCTTGTGGGCTTTGGTGATTTTTTCACCTTGAATTCAATTATTTCTTCCACTTCAACCCACTTGGGCTTTTGCTCTTCCTCTGTGCTCTCCACAACGACATCTCTCGCCGCTGCCCCTTGCATTTCCTCGTGTTCTGTGACATAAAGCCTGGGAACAGCAGCAGACTTTGGTGCTGCCTCCTGCTCGTGTCTGTGGACAGGCTGCCTGATCTTGGAGACATAAACCGGCTCCGGGGCCGGCTCCGCCCGTGGGGAGCGGGAAGGAGAATGACCTGACGGGGAACGGGCAGGAGAAACCCTTCCCCTTTGTCTTGGGCTCTTCACCACCGTGGTTATGGTCTCCTCTCTGATGGCAGAAAGGGGTGGAGTTGGTGGGAAGGCCAGACTTTTTGGGGAGCCCCACTCCACCAGCCAAGGTGCCACAAGGGGTTAGTTTGGGTGAGCATTGCAGCTTTTGGGGAAGAGGTCATTTTGGGAGGGGCACACATGCAGCGCACACACCCACATGCCCATCTCCACTTCCTGATCCAGGGAAAACCCCAGTGCCCTTTTCCCAGGGAAAACCCCAGCTCCATTAACCTCCTCGGGTGTGAACACACCAGGAGCACGTCTGGCTGAGAGATGCTCTGCTGGGTGCTGCTGTATTTCATGTGCTTGTGTTGATCACCTACTGTGCTACTTTGGACTCTCCAAAATTTTAAACACTCAAAGACTTTAACCTTTTCCTGAGTATCCTTGGGTAAAATCCTAATTCCATCCACCTCAGTGGCTAAATGCCTTTTATTGCAGTAGGTCAACTTCTTCTTCATAATATTTAATTAATATAACATCTCTCTCTTTTTTTTTTTTATTACAGCCTCTTTTGAGACCAGAGATCTGCATTTCCACATGCAGAAGAGCTACACTTAAAGGGATTAACCCTTAAAAAGTGGAGATGACCGGGAAAACAAAGTTAGAACATCTCCTGCACAAAGTCATCTATGCCAAAATGAATTTCTTTTTACTCATAATACCATCAGTGTAGACACAGCCTGATCCTACTGCCTCCAGTAGACACAGGAATACTAACCAAATTGGGATGCATAATTATGATTTCTCAGCATATTTCTGCTGGCTTTACTTTGGATTTTTTGACTGAAATTGGGCTGGGGGTAGATGCCTCATCCCTGGAAACATTCAAAATTAGGCTGGATGGGGCTCTGAGCCCAATGAAGGTGAAATTGTCCCTGCTCACAGCAAGGGGTTGGATTAGGTTGTCTTTAAAAGTCCCTTCTAACCCAAGGCCTAAACCCAGGCTTCAGTGCTCTTACTTTATATACTTAGCATGCAGTTTTTCCTGCAGCTTTTTCCTGTGTGTTTCTTACCTTTATTCTAGGTAAATACACTTCTGCCAGTGTTTTCCTGGCAAGCACAAGGAAGCCAATGCTCCACATCTGCTCCAGTGGAAATCACAGGAAAACTCATTTTGTTTCTGTGTTGAGGTTCTGTCCCTACCTCCAAGGAATGGGGTTGAAAACAAAGAAGTAACTGAAGGGTCAAACAGTGGCCTGAACTGAGATTAAGAATGGAGACAGAAGCTTTTTAATTCCTCCCTTCCTCCTCACCATTCTCCAGTCACAGCCATATGGGGCTGAAGATCACCTCCTCTGCTCTTTTGCCCTTGAGAATACAGAACCTATTTATAGCCATCATGGAAGACTAATCCTCTTGGGTTTATTGCAGCCCTTCTCATCTTCTGGTCTTATTTTTGAAAAATTGTACTTCCTTCTCCTCTGGAGATAGAATTTGTTTCCACCATCATTCTTTCCCTTTGAGGACATGGTGGAGTCCAGGACTGGATCAGCTGCAGGGAGATTTATTTCCCTGCAGAGCATCCTCTCTTCTGCTGCTCATTTCCACTGCTTTACTCTTTTCCCCAAGTTTTCTGCAGTGTCTCCATAGACCTTTAAGCTCTGTGCAGGGCCTCCCTACTGGCCATGGTGCCTTTCTGAATTACACAGAATTAAATAATTTTAGATGAGAATGAATCCTTGGGTGCTTGCAGCAGACCATGATCTATGTTGCAAAGCTAAAATGGGTTTTTTGGGTTCTGGGATTTGCATATATGGACACTGTTCAATCCCATCTCCCAGTTACCTGTTATTTTCTGCCAGTAGTTTTAAAGCTGTTTCTGTTCATCAGCTTGCTACAGATTAAGAGTTGGAATCTTCCTTTACAGAATTATTCCCAAACTTTCCCCCATCCTTATCCCAATTGCAGTTGAGGACCACTCTAATTTAAAGTTCATGACCACAAAAGAAGGGGAATTTCTGCCTGAGATTCCACTCCTAAATTTAGCCAGCTCCTTTGAGGCTCCTTGATTTAGGAATCCCTTCTGGAGCTGTCCTGAAGAACAGCCTATGGAATTGAGATCTCAGAAATTTAGAAATCAGCTTAACTGATGGTATTTTGTATTAATGAATATTATTTAATCCACCAGTATTAATGCTGCTGCTCCAAATAGAAGCACAGAGATGTGGTTAAATGAGATGTACCAGGTTTTAGATGTCTGGCTCTGAGATTCCCTCCTGCTCACTACTTTCTCGGGATATTTCTGCATGTGATATAAAAAATAATGCTCTGTTCAGTTGCCCCAGTCTGAACCCTGGTTGTTGAGGCACTACAGGTAAAAACACTTTATTTTCTGGTTTTTTGCAGGGTGAAAAATGTCTAATGGCTGGAAAATTAACTAAGCTTATGTGCAACTTCTGGGAGGAGGGACAACTTATAAACCACTGCCTCCAAAAGGGCCAAGTGCATGGATCTAAAGGAATAATCATCACAGAAAATAATAAAAAGGGATAAAAGGTAAGCAACTCTTAACTGTCCTTTAGTTGCAATTTTATGTCTAACAAAAATAAAATCCATCCCCTTAAGCCTCATGTCCAAGCCCAGGGCTGAGTTTGGCAATAGTACAGCTCTTGAGGGAAGGCATTTTTCCCAAAATATCCATTGCATTTCTACTTCCTGCCCTCAGGACATGGTTGGAGTGGTCTGGAGCTGCTCTGAAATCCTGTCACAGGCCAGTGTCCCCCTTCCAGCACATGAAACAATTTTACTATGTATTTCTCTATGGTACTTAAGAAGATAAATTAAGATTTTAATGGCTGCTTGGCTTCTAGGCTATGTATTACTAAGAAAATACTGCTTTTAGGAGTAATTAATCTTTGTATTTTATAGGCATCCAGTATAAACCAGGCTCAAAGTATCTAAAAAGACCATGTCATCAGGACAATTATTTATATTAGAAATATAGAGATAGAAGGAAATAAAAACATTCATCTTCCTTCTGCTTCATCATACAAACCTTTCCCGAAAAATTTAAAATAAAGCCAGAAGAAATCACTCTAAGCTCTGAGATATTTGCTAAATTGGTAGACATTTTCAGGGAGAGAGTTTTCAAAGCTGGTTTCCTTCAACACTGAGAGTCAGACTCTGCCTTCTTGAACTCTTGTGCAGCTCTACCAGCATTAGGAGGAATATTTTTCCTGTGTAATATCATAAAATAACCTCCCCAGGCTGTGTCTAACAGCAGTGCTGCTATTCTTGGAAAAGAACCAAAGGACTTTTTTTTCGAGGTCATCACTTCACATGGCACAGAATTCTGCAGGACCTGGTGGGCTGGGAATGAACACACTTGCATGGCCAATGAGCACAAGCTTGTTATTGGATCATGCAGAGGCAGCAAGGCAAAAAAACCCACAAATGTTACCCAAAAAAAAAAAAAAAATCAGCACTTACATGATGATGGTTTTCTTGGGCACTTTAGTCTCTTGTTCAGTGACTACAAAGAGAACAGTATGAACAGCATGGGGTTAAAGAAAGGCAAAAGCTGAAATGATTAAATTATCTTTGCTCAGTTCATCAACATAAACTGGAGTGAAAAATAACCAACTGTACCATCCCATCCATGCTTTCTGTGGTTATTTCCAGCATCATCTTTAGTGTTTCTGACCAGGAATGAGAATCCAGAATGCTCTCTGAACATTTAGCTTTGAAATGTAATATTTTGTGGAGAAGGATGTGGCAAAAAAGCTGTTTATTCTATCTACCATTTTTGTTTGGTAGGTCAAAGCTAGAAAACAAAGTTCCTTTTTTAATTTTTCTTTATCCTATAATAAGGTAGTGATGGTGTCAGAAACCTGAAAATGCCTCAATCTGGAAAATCCTGGAGAGCTGAAATTCTTTAAACTGTGTTTTCACTCCTAGAAAAAAGAGTTCCCCCATACACTGAATTGTGGGCAGACTTTTGTGGACTACATGCAAAATCCAAGCTGGTGAATGTAAAAACTAATATCATTATCATCAGTAGAGAAAATAATCAAAAAAAGAAACAAAAAACAAACCCCAAATCCTAGGAAACCCAGGAGAGCCCTGTGTCTACTCCATCTCTTTTTTTTTTCCTGCTCTAATTTGCAATTTTTCCTCACCCTTCTCCCATAACCAACTGGAAGCTGTTGATGCATATCAAGATCAAAAGTTATGATTTCATGGTGTTGCAAATAGTTCTTAAAACTGACATTTTTAAAAGGTAGAAAGATAATATTTGAAGAACTAACTGAGATTTTCAGCAGGTTTCCCATCCTACCCACTGGAATAAAATTTAGACACTCTTTGAAGGACACTGCTTTGAGCACACTCTGAACTGCTGAACCTATTTGAGATCTAGGAAAAAAAAATTCAGCAAGCCCCACTTTTTATTTAATAAAGTAGCAAAATACCTAAAAAAACCCCATAATTTAATCTCTAGCAATTGGTGTTCAATTTTCCAGCCAGCCTATAATAAATAAGCTCTGGTAATTTTCAGTCAGTGCAATTTAAGTGAACTGCTACTTAAAAATATCTATAAAATCACAAACAGTTCTTGCCCAGGGAATTTGGAGTGTCTGTATTATTTGTTAAATAACTGATGATTAGTGCTGATGTTTTCAGTGGTGCCCTCAAACTTGCATTGACTGAAAATTAAAAATACATTTATAATATTAAATGGAATACTTTAATCTAATTTTCCTTCCACTTCACTTCCAAGGGCTCTTCCCTGCCTTAGGTAAAAAGACAAATTTGACCATAATGAAAAAGAATTTTGTGCAAATATTGATGTTAATATCTGGCCTAGAGCTTGTGTTTCTTTTGTAGAGCCTTGTCTTGTTTATGCCTGTAAAAATCTGGAACCATTTCCCAGAGAATCAAAGGAGTTACTGCAGAACTGGGTGAGTTTAAACAAAATCTGTTTAGAAATTTGAGTTTACACTGAGTAAGTAAAGAGCAAAATTGTTTTCAAATATTTATCCCTGGACACAATAACAATAAAAGCTTTTACCTATCCTTAATTAATATATTTTTTAAAATAAATCAAACCTTGTTTTACATGGTGCAATGATGATAATACAGTGATGGCAGATGAACTGAGTGCTCAAACAATTTACTACACTCAGGTTAGAGATTTTCACTGAATTTTTAAATCTCTATTCTGCAATTTTCAAATAACTTTTAGA
Organism: Dicaeum eximium; assembly: GCA_013396995.1. Taxonomy (NCBI): domain Eukaryota; kingdom Metazoa; phylum Chordata; class Aves; order Passeriformes; family Dicaeidae; genus Dicaeum; species Dicaeum eximium. Next base: position 455,201 of record VWZP01006571.1, read on the forward strand.
ATATCTCATTAAATAATATTATGAGATTAATCCATATGCAGTGAGTATATGAGGAAAAATACTGATGTTCTGATGGAAATGTTTAAATTAATTGGATTATTCACCTGAAAATAGGTGTTTTCTACAATTATTCTAGCAGAAAGTGTATTTAGATGAGAATTAAGTAATATAAACTAAATAGTTGAATAAATTTAATGAAATCTCACAATGTCTTTAAGAAAAAGTCTCTTTAATGGTTGCTCTATTAATGTCTGTTCTTGCAGTCCTCCCAAATGACACCAACTGTGATATTTCTATTTGTAGGATGTCAAAGAGATTGAATATTCAGAAGTTCAGCAGGCCTGGGATGAAAAAGCTGAAAATGGCATTTAATAAATTGTATATGTGCTGTCCAAGGTGTGAGGGAGGATTTGAGCAATCCTATATTGAAGGATAGAACCACATGAAAGTAGGATGAGAGAATTTGGGTTTCTTTTTTTTTTTCTTTTTTTTTTTCTTTTTTTTTTTTCTTTTCTTTGTTTGGTTTTGGTTTTTTTTCCTGTTGTTTTTCCCCGAGAGGAAAATATTCTGCATCCATTTTTAGCACCGGATTTATCATTTCAACTTTTCAAGAGCATTTTAGGCAAACAGCTTTGCAAAGCAGGAGCCCCTGATAAGCAGTTAAAAGCTGTAAGCATTAGGGACAGCCCGTGCTTTTTTAGGACCAGACATCTCTTTGGTTAATAGATTAAAACACTGGCTTACAAATGATGGAACACTGAGGATAAGTAAGTTCTCCTTGCTCTGAATGGATGGAAGGTTATTTGTGGCCTTTATTACAATTTTTAAGTCTCTTTTCTCCACTCACACAAAGCTTAAACCTATTTTTTCTGCCCACTTCATGCTGCTGACGTGAACCAGAGGAGCATTGTTCTGTTTTCACCTCCTCCTGCTACACTTTGGAGACTAATCTGCAAAACCTGACAAGAACTGCTAAAACTAGTCCTAAAATGAGCAATTCATGCAATCCTTGAGGTTGGAAAGACCTTTTAAGATCACTGAATCCAGCTGCTAAGCCAGCACTGCCACCTTCACTGCTAAACCCTGTCCCTAAGTGCCACAGGTCTCTGAAATCCCTGAAGGGTTGGTGGCTCAATCCATGGATGTAAGAGGTTTTTTTTTAATTATATAAATGAACTGCAAGTGTGTTGGGATCTCTCTCAGAAATACCTCACCAAAACCTAAGCAAACAAACAAAAACCCCCAAACCCAAACAACCAAAAGGCTCAGCTCCTGCACTGACTGACAGGGTTGCAAAGGCACAGGGGGCTCTCCTGAATTTGCACTGAAAACCCTGTGGCCTGGCCAAAAATGAGACTAAACCACGGTGATAAGAGAATAAAAATAACGAGGTAAATACCCTAATCATCACCCTATTCAGGGAACATCCAAATGGTCAGGGGGCAAACTCCTGTGCACTATTTCTTCAGTAGCACTAAGAGATCTAATGCTTCTCTGTGTTTTAAAACTTCCTTGTAAGAACTCCAAAGTATTTTGCTGATTTTTAACAAGGTGGCTGCTACAAGGCAACTGAAGAACCTGCCCAAGGCTCTGCATGAAATCTAAGGCAAAGCTGTGAAGGAATTCCTGTTGCCTGGCTGTAGCTGCTTTGGGAATTTTTATTTATGGCTCTGTCTCCACTCCTGTATCTGACTCCTCCCCTTGTATTGACTGTCTCGTTCTAGGTCCTGACCTGCCCACCCATATGGAAATGCAACACCTTTCCAAGGCACTGGGCTTTGCTTTTCTTGACAAATAATCAAGTTAGTGAGCCTGAATGGATAAATCACACCAGAACATGCCAGAGCACATCAGCCCAGGTGTGCCATGTGCAGGTTACGCAGGTGCCAAGCAGACACAGTCAACTGAAAGTCAAAGAGAAGGATCTTCTTTCAGCTACACTTTTTTTTAAGTGTCTCAAATTCTTCCAATATCCACAGAAAGAGGATTTTTTTTAAAGCAACCCTCCATTGACTTCAGTGCAGCGACCAGGTGTGGCTGAAGGCAGATTTCAGCTCACACGAGATCCCTTAGTCCATAGGTTTCCATCTTTTTTGGATTTGGTCCATCCAAGGGACCTGCAAACTTCCATAGTGTGAATTTAAACAAAGAATTTTGGTTTTGATACCCATGGTTTTGGACTGTGGACTATCACCAGCTGCAGGTCAGGGCTCATAAACCACTGGACTAATGGTATCCCAAACCATGGGTTTGGTTCAGCAGAATAAACAGTACAGAAAGGCAGGAGGATAAAAACTGTCGCCCCTTGGGTGCCCCATGAGACTCAGACAATGGTCATTTCACAGGAACAGAGATAAATCAGGTAAAACTCAGACCCAGGGTGCAGGTGAGGCAGGAAGCAGACACGGTATCTATTTCCTGTTGTGAGAGCAGTAATGTTGTCCTCTTGGTGAAGTTACAAGTAATCCCATTTTCACAAATAGGAAGGATTGTGAAGATGGAAAGAGATAGCCTTCATGAGATCCACCTGTCCTCCAGTTCTTTGCCAGATGTACCTGATTTTTCCCCAGGCAGATCAAGGCTGGTTATTGATTCTCAAGAAAGCAACAAATTCCCTCCTCGGTCAAGTTCATTTTGCCAAATTCATCCCTGGTGCAATTCTGCTCACAACAATCCTCTTGCTCCATGGATGAGCCTGTTTTCTCCACTGGCCTGAAGCAGCTCTCCCTCTGTTTCTCCCTGGAGATCTATCAGGGATCTATTTTCTTCCCTATTACCGAGTTCAAGCAATTGCACATCACAGAACAAACCTATTTCATGACATTTCTGAAGCTTCCAGGAAAACTCCAATTATATTTCTCTAACCAAGCTCACTTTTTTTTTTTTTTTTTTTTTTTTTTTTTTTTTTTTTTTAATGATTACAGGAATAACAGGAGATGAGGAATTTGGGGCTGAACATACACATTTGCAACCTCCAGAGCTGAAAGTGCTCCTAACATTTTATACAACCCTTGTTTGCTTTTGTAACATCTGCCTGAAGGGAACTTCATCAAAATACACCACCCTGATAGGGATTTATTTGTGTTCATCTACATCCTGCACACAACTTATTTTTCTCTCTTTGGGGCATAGAAAAGACTAAGAATTCAAGTACTTGAAGGTTTATTTGGCTGAAAAAATTCTAGTGTTGCTACACTTAAACCATCCTCCCTGTAATGCTTTTTGATGGACTCTGGGAAAGAACTAAAAGAAAAACATGTTTAAAATGAAGTCAAGAAAGTTCATAGATTAGGATGCTAATCTTAAGAATTTACTGTGGATGAATCCTCTTAATGCAATAGCACAAGATTTGTGTCTACAGAGGGCTGGCCCAAAGGTCCAGCCAGACCAGGCTCCTGTCTCAAACTGCAGAGGACTGTAAAAAATGATGAAAAAATATGAGTAGAGGATCATTTATCCCTGAATATTTTCCCTGACTCCAGCATTTTCTGCCCAGCAGCTTCATGAGTCAGAACGTTGCCTCTTAGTGGATGTTGATAATGTCAATTATGCCCTTTCAAACACTCACTTGAACTCCTGTTATTATCACAAGACAGTGTGGAAACACCGAAGTTGAGGAAAGAAGGTCCTAGAGCTGTTGGCAAAACTCTGGTTTTTGTTGACCGTGTCTCCACCAACCACATCTGGGAGAAGCCTGTAAAACCAAGGTTTGCTGGCATGGAAAGGCCTATCCCAGTCCCCTCTCTTGCCCTCCAAATCTGTCCCTGACCTATTAAAGGTGGTCCCTGGGTTGTATCATCTCCTGAGCTGCCACTGGGAACTGTTCAAGAGAGACAGGACTGGCGGGTTCACGCTCAGCCACACAAGGACACTCATAAGATGTGCAAAGAACCAATTCCCAGAGCCAGGAAATTCCCAGTGCCAGGAAACGCTCCCTAAGGAGATGTAGCCATGGATTTAAACCAGGATGTGATGGGTTTACAGCAAGCACTAACACACTGCGTGTGAAAATCCCTGGGATAAGCAGGGAACTTTAGGCAGTAATAACTAAAAGTTGTGAAGAAAGATGCGGTTTTGGATGGGTGTAAAATCAATGCTTATCGCCTTACTGGGTGAAACTGGCAGGAAAAAAACAGGAACAGACTCTATGGCTATGCCTGGACAGTCCTAAATAATGGATGAACTAATCATTGCTCAGGACACACTGCTGTCAGCTCTGCTTTCCCAGCCATTCCCCACGTCCTTCAGCGGTATTCCAGGAACAACCCCAAAATGCCTCCACCTTTACTTAGCGTCCCCATAACATTTCTGCCATGCTGACACGCATTTTCAAGTATTCCAACAATATACAACATTTCTTTTTGTGCTGGCGGCGGCGTGACAAACCCTTCACTTGCTCCTCCTTTTTCATATAACGCATTCACCAGCATTATATGAAGTTGATTTGCCAGGCTTGGAAATCAACAGATGATGATGGGCACAGAGCCGAGCTGCCCTCTGCCCATGCACATCTCCAGAAGACGTACAGATACATGGACACCAACAAACCAACATGGATAAGATGGCAAAAAAATAGTGGATCCTCATTTTTAGGGCAAACGGTCTGGCGTACGTACGGAGCTGGGCAAGGGTCGTACCTTCAATGGTGATGGCTTGGTCTCTTCTCCTCTCCTGGGTCAGGGCTGCGGCGCTGTGGTGGTAAAGCTCTGCTCCACTTTTGGCAGACCCTAATCTGTTCATCAGCTGAAGAGAACGGTGCAGTGCCAAATGAAACACGGGGTGCTTTTCGTCACGGTAAAACCCTGCCTGTGCTACCCTTGTGTAGTTTTAGTATTTTATGAGTTTCTTGGGTGTAAACTTGTTGAGGTTTTATTTTTAAGAGAAAACTTATTTTTTTCAGTGCAGAATTCTATAAACATGTTTTTGGGTTGTGTGTTTAAAGACAAGCAGTGTTTTTCTGCTTTGTCTCCCACTATGGGAGACGTGAGTTTTCTCTCTTTTAACTAATGATGTGGAAAACTGTTATTATTGAATTTTAAACATTTTAACATTTTTGTATGAACATGAAGAAGTAAGCATTTAAATTCTGTACTTGGACACATAATAACTTAAATTTTCTGAACAATAGAATCATCTTAATAAATCATATTAAACCTTCTAATATTAGAATCAAAAAATCCCGATTCACCGTCAGGAACAACAATACCCTTGAAAATTCAAATGGATGAAGGTGTGACCCCAGTGCCAAGCTGGAGTTTGAAGGGACACTTTGCTGCTCAATGCAGTTCATGGTCTTTCACCAAAAATTATTCAAGTTACAGCACATCAGCAAACTTATTTATCTAATTATTGGGTGTTTGCTCTGCAGGCTGGGACTTGCTCCTGGGGTAACTCTGACTCTGCCAACAGGCTCAGATTCCTGATGTACACACACTTAGGTGGCCATTAAAGAGGGTTCTTTTGGTTTATCATCCAATAAATACTGAGTTTTACTCAACCAAGGGAATTCTGGACCTTAGGATCTTAGTCAATGGCAAATGCAAGGTAATCTGGTTTTGCTAAAATTCCAGAAGAATTCTTTAAAGTATATCAAAGTTCCTAAATATTTCTGTGAGCTGAACCATTTACTATGGAGCAGCTGACCTATGCTAATTTCCTAAACCAAGAACAATTTCTTTTATTGCTAAGCCCTCAGAACTTATTACTGTTTTATTACAATGGATGCATAGACTATGACTAATTTTCATAAAATATCTTACATTTTATCAGCTACTTCCACATGTGCTTGCTAAACAAAACAGGAATTTCAATGCTTTATCCTTCTATTTAGACTTTCTTTCTTTCTTTCTGGGTCTGGAGGGTTTCTTAGTCATAATTTAAAGACAGTCCAGAAACAAAATATCACATCAGAATGGTCCCAGATTTTTTAAGAGTTTCCTCTAGAGATCTGGATCTGAGTTTAAGCTCCAAAACAAGATCCATCAATTCTTACTTGTACCAACAAACTGTCAGATCAGAATATTCTGAAGCTTTTGGACATTCACAATCCAGATCTAGTCCAGCCTAACTTTCTATAATTATTTATATGAGCAATTACTCAGCCATGGGTCTCTCCCAGTAAAATGAATTCTCCTGCTTGCCTGTATCATTTCAGATGACAAATATTTAAATCTCTCTGAACTTACCTCACATTCATAGTGCCCCATATCTTCATTGGAAGGGTTCTTGACCACCAGGACTACGATGCCACTCCGTGGTTCACTGAAAGTCTGGTATTTGCTGGTGTCCTTCAGCAGCACCCCATCTTTGTACCATCTGAGTGGGAAAACATGGAGTATAAGCCAGGAAAATTATGCAGCATCAAAGGGTTCCCAAGATCCCTGATCCATCCATCAAACAACTCAGGAGTTAATCCTTAGACAAACATTTGGATCCTGAAGGGAGGGCTGCAGGTGGGTAGATCACACCTGGGTATGAAACTGCACACGTTTATGAGATTTTTCCCAAGAGATCTCCTCAGTCAGTGCAGGAAAAGGGCTTTAAATGATGACAAGACAAGATTTGCTGAGCTTTTTGTCTGAACACCTGATAAAAACAAGTCAGGTGTAAGGCAGGGAGGATAAACAATGATAAAATGTTTTCCAGGGCCTTAGATCAGACAGAATCCTCCTCAGGGGCTGTCTGTAGATATTTCTTTTCAAATTCTAGCTGGAATTAATTGCTGAGAATCTCAGGAATGTCTGGTTCATGAAGAGCCAGCGTTGTGATAGGGTGAAGATGGAAGACACAGTAAAGAAAGAAATTACTTTTCTGACTATGCAAAATGGAAAACCAGGATTTGTTCCCATGTGAGCTGCAGGACTGACCTGATCTGAGGCCTGGGTGCTCCTTCCACAGTGCAGGTGAACTGGACATCTTCACCCTCGACAAGATAAGCGTTTCTGACCTTGTTCACAAACCGTGGGGGCACTGCAAAGAGCAAAGGTAAGTGGGACTGGTAGCTGGAAATATGAACAGATGGCAAGGGCGTGTCCCTGACCAGATAATTCTCACTGGGTCTAAAGGATACCAAAGACCAAATTTTTTTACCTAAAAACCAATTGCCTGATCTTGTACATAGATTTTTTTTTTTTTTTTATTTTATCCAGTACACGTTGTATAGAACCTCTGGAATGTCTTAATATTTCACAGAAATGTTAAGACATTTTACATATATTAAGACATTATACATATATTAATATTAAGACATATTACATCATAGAAACATAGAATCATTTGGGTTGAAAAAGACCTCTGAGGTCATGGAGTCCATCCATTAACACTGCTAAGGCCAACAGTAAACCACGCCCTCAAGTGCCACATCTAAATGGTTTTTGAGCTCTTCCAGGGATGGGGACTCCACCAGTTCCTTGAGAAGTTTGTCCTGGTGGTTGACAACACTTTTGGTGAAGAAATTTTCCCTGATCTCCAATTTAAACCTATCCTGGCCCAGCCTGAGGCCATTCCCTCTCCTCCTGTCCCTGTTCCCTGGGAGCAGAGCCCGATCCCCCTGTCTGTCCCCTCCTGGCAGGAGCTGTGCAGAGCCACAAGGCCCCCCTGAGCCTCCTTTTCTCCACAGCTCCCTTCTTGTCCTCCACTCCCCTCCCTGGCCACACTCCAGCCCCTCAATGTCCTTCTGGTCATGGCAGTCTCAAAACTGACCCCAAGACTGGAGGTGCCTCAGCAATGCCAGCACAGGGGACAGTCCCTGCTGGTCACACCATGGCTGGTACAAGTTTGAGGTATTACATAGCAGACCCCCTTAAAAAGCTGCGTCTGTGCAGGACTTTACCTTGAACAAGGATCTTTCCCAAGGTACTGGCATTCCCAGCAGGACTGGAAGCAAAGCACATGTACTGTCCTGTGTCAGCCCCTGTCAGGTTGTCCAAGATCAGTGTGCAGGAACCATCAGGATCTTCTATTATAATGTGATGGGGATCCACCTCCACGGGCTTTCCATCTGAAAGAGAAAGTTTTTGTTTTTTTTTCAAACAGCTTACTAAGAGTTTTCTCCTTAGGGATTTCATCTGGCTTTTCGTCCTGAGAGGGCTGAGAGCTGTGTTATTGCAGCTGGTGTTGGTAGTTGAGGAATCAGCTCTTCATCTTCATCCAGCTCTCTATAAAACATCATCCAAGGCAAAGTACTCTTGAAGGACCTCATACATCACCACTCCTCATTTAAAAGTGAAATTATCCCAGAGTACATTCTGTGCAGTCACAATTCTGCTTTTCCAGCCGAAGGAGCATACCCAAAATGCCCAAAACCACGGTCTCTAGACTTGAGTATCTATAGGGGATCAGCTCCTGGATTACCCACTGCCCAATTACCACAGCAGTATGGACAGGGAGCACATTTGGAGGGGGAATTTCATGCCCTGCTGCTCGTACCTTTGTACCAGCTGATGGATGGCTTGGGAGCTCCTGTCACCTTGCAGGCCAGCTTGACTGTCTCTCCCAGCTCAGCTGTGCAGTCTGCCAGTTCTTCCTCAAAGTCTGGAGGGACTGAAATATCAGAGGAAGCATGTTAGTCTGGAGGAGGGGGCTCTGTCCATGGCATGGCTGCTGCTAAGTGAGACAAGAATAATTTTTGCAAATCTGTGTGGTTCAGAATGAAAAACTGAACAGGAAATTTTAGCAGCTCAAGCCTTTAGAGGTGACATGCTCTCCTTGCTTGTCTGAGACTAAATTCAGTCTGTAACATGTCTGTTGTTTGCTATAAAGTTAGACTATATGAAAAAAAAAACTAATTTGTTGCTGATCTGGAATTATTTTAGACCATGATTTTAATAAGCACATCCATTATTTAGACACCACACATCTGTCATTGTTAAGATCATTCCTCAAATAAAATGCAGCCTGGATATCCAAACTGGCATTCTGCTGGTGTCCTTACAATAAAATCTATGCTTTCATTGAATCATAGAATCACAGAGTGGTTTGGGTTGGAAGAGACCTTAAAGATCATTGCATTCCAACCCCTGCCATGGCCAGGGACACCTTCCAGTCCCAGGCTGCTCCAAGCCCCACCCAGCCTTGCCTTGGACACTTCCAGGGATGGGGCAGACACAACTTTGGGCAACCTTTTCCTTTATTAAGTGACTTTTATTTTAACCCATTGCTACCATAACCATACAAAATTATTCTGATAGTCTTCTTTACTAAAACACCTTACTAAAGGCACAAAAATGAAGTGCCCAGACTTGTTTTCAGTGCATATGGACTAAATCTAATGCTGTTCTGGCATTTTAAGATGTCAAATATCCTTATGCTGTAGTAGACACTATTGGTAGCTGATGCCTGGAAAATAAAGATCTAATATCCCTGCTGATAGATTTTGTGGTTTGAAAATTGGTGGAATCGCAAATGATACTGAGAATGATGAAGCCTTAATGACCAGACAAAATTCCAAAGCAAACCCAGGTGCAAAGATAGAGCAAAGTAAGCCAGGAGTTGAGTAAAGAGTCTGGAACCCAGCAAAGTCACAGGGTCATTTGTACTGGGGTGTGCAGGACTCTGAATCAGGGTAAAATCCCAACTCTCCCTGCCTTTCCTCCAGGAGAGGTGTTTCAACCCTCAGATTATCTTCATGGCCTCTTCTACACTCATTGCAGCAGCTCCATGTCCACTTTATATTGGAGACCCCACAGCTGGACAGAGCACTGCAGGTGGGATCCCACAAGAGCAGAGCAGAGGGGCAGCATCCCCTCCCTGGACCTGCTCCCACATTTAATGACCATAAACAGCTTCTCTCCCTCTTTTATAATTTCCAGAACCAAGGACAGCATCTGTCTTAGGTTACAAGCTGTGGCTGGGGGTGTGTGTTCCATTCCATCTGTCAGAGCTGGGGCAGTTCTCTGCTGTCCATTGGGCACTTTCCTTTATCTCTTCCACAACCAATCCTCCCTCCAGGAAATATCTGCTGTTCATGGGCCATTCATTATTAATTATCTTCTGTTCATGGCCACTGAGTGTCCCTGCATGGCTGATAAAATTCCATCATCCCATTGGGAGATGCCCCGCCCAGGGGGAGGAGCCAAGCATTCCTGCCTGGATAGAATCTGAGGATTGGAGCAGCACAGGCAGCCTTTTCCCACTGCATTCCCAGAGGAGCAGCCTTTTCCCACTGCATTCCCAGAGGAGCAGCCTTTTCCCACTGCATTCCCAGAGGAGCAGCTTTCTTCTCCTCTGCATTCCCAGAGGAAGAGCAGGCCCAGCTCCAGCAGCCCTGGAGCTCCAGAGGAAAACTCCCCCCTTGTACAGGATCAGAGCTGCAGCAGAGCCACATCTGTCACTGCAGAAGGAGTGACACCATGGGATGGCACTGCCACCAACACCCTGAGCCACAGGGGGCAGCTCCTGCTCTGACTCTGGCAGTGGTTTTTTTTGTTTGTTTGTTTGTTTTGGGGTTTTTTTTGTTTGTTTTGTTTTCTTTTTTGTATGTACTATTGCATTTGAATGTTTAATTTTCGTAGTAAAGAACTGTTATTCCTATTCCCATATCTTTGCCTGAGAGCCCCTTAACTTCAAAAACTGTAATAATTTGGAAGGAGGGGATTTACATTTTCCATTTCAAGGGAGGCTCCTGTCTTCCTCAGCAGACACTTGGCTTCAAACCAAGACACCATCCAAGAAAAAAAACCGTGAGGTTTGGGCTGTCTCGTGCCACACTTACTCCAGATGGGCTCGCTGATCCGCTGCTGGATGCCCAAGATCTCCTTCACCCAGGAGTTCTTGATGTTCACGGTTCGCGCCTGCAGGAGATACTTGCGCACCAAGTCCTCCCGCTCGTGCCAGATCTCAAAGGCCCGGTCATCCCCTTCCACCAGGTCGTTCACGTCTATGTTGTTCAGCTGAGTGACAGAAAGGGCAAGAAAGTCACCACAAATCCTGTGTTTTTTAGGAATTCCCAACAGCAAAAAGGGATAATTTGCACTTCCTTTGAAGATTTTTCAGATCGCATGAGCAACACAACGTGGCTTTGGATGAAGAGCAATCAGAGCTACTTTGAGAGTTATTTTCCCTGCTATATTTGACTTTCTGGTTACCTAACCTACATTTTCCTGGGATTAGTTTTTCAGGAAAAAAAGGTCCAGCATTAAAAGTTATCCTAAGGGTGGAACACACTGTCCCTGAAGGGTTGGGCCCAGGTAAGGTGGAAAAAAATAGAGAACAGGCAGTCTATGGACAAAGCATGGAAATGTTTCCATTTTATTTCTCTTGGAAAATAAAATCTGCCTATGAATATTGATGAGGACAGAGATAAGGACTTCCAGAAAGTCCTGGTTGGGCTTGGTCAAGAACTCCATGGGTTTTTTGGTTGGTTGGCTGTTCTTTATTGGAGTTGAGCATCTCCTGCCTTGTAAAAATTCTTTTCTCAATTTCTGGCAGTTTTAACCCTGAATGTCTGCAGATGAGTGGGTCAAATACTCTGAATTTTTCCATTTCTGGACAGGAATTGGTGTCTGGAAAGGACATAACCAGCAGAGAGAACCTGATGGAATTTAGCAAATAAGATTCCTTCTAATTTACTCCCAATATTAGAGACTGACAAAACCAGAGATTTACAAATTCAAGAAAATATTATAGGCAGCAAAATCCACATCAATATAATATATTTATGCTGTTAATTAAATCGGGTAACAGAGATAAATAAATTCTTGTACATGTAATCTCCTTGCTGCATGGTAAAAGTCCACCCTGATGGTTTCTGACACGTTTCTGAGAGGTTTAAAAAAGATATTTTGGGATAAATGTAGATTTTACTTGTGCTTCAAAGTCTTTTTGAAGCAAAGGAATAGCTCAGAAGGATTAGAAGAATATTCAAGCTGGATATAAAAGTGAAGCTCTAGTTGACAGAGAAATGCTTTGTGTGAGGATAAAGTGATCAGACCTTCATGATGTTCTTGAAGATGTAGCTGTAGGTGTCTGTCTTTGTGTCTCGCTTTGGTTTGCAGATCACAATATAATTTTTGAAGAGGAAAACATGTCTTTTGTGTCCTTTCCATGCCATTCGAGCTCCTGGAGCTCCTTCCCACACAATGAAGTGACCCTGATAGGAGAAAGAAGGAAGAGCACATCTGGAATCATTACCACAGTTATGTCTCACCATCATTTTGCAGCGCCCAGATAACAAATGTTTCCTGTTGCATCATGCCCTGACGTATGTCTGGTTTATTAAAGCACAGCAGATGATTTCTACTGCTAAAGGTGACTCAGACACAGGCACAGCCAGTGGTTGTCGTTACATCTTCATTTAAATGGTATTATTTTGTGCCAGAATAAATAGACAGCCCTTGTCAGGTAGAAACACTCTTGGAAATATTAAAGGAAAATTGTATTTTGTGTGTTATACAGACACTTCATATGATGATTTGGTCACCTTCACCAGAGCAGGACATTCATTTCACATAGCTTCAGACACAGACAGCTCAATTACTGACATGGGTTTCCCCTGGCATCTCTAGGGAGAAGGAAACACTTGAGGGGTGTGACTGGACACTTTTTGGATGCCTAAATGTGGAAAGATGAATGCCCACCACAGCATCACTGTAATTTAGCTTACAACCCCCCACAGCAATACACTGTGATTCCCATGGAAAACGTTGGATACAGACAGAATAAATGACTTGCCTGGTATTACACATTAAATCTATAAAGAAACAGGAATTTGAGTGAGGATGTTGGAAGTCCTAGACTAAAGTGTCCTAATTTAGATGACCCTAAGCTGGGTCATCTAAAAAGCCACACACCTGGTTCATGGGATAAACCTGGGAGAGCACATGGGTCTGTTGATGCCAGTAACTCCAGGAGCTGCCTCGTGTTGCTTCCCAATAATATGAAAGGATGAGTTAAAACCCTTTTAGATCATGTAGGGACCCAGAATAATTTTATTCCTGTTTGATGAGCAGGTCACAAAGGCAAATAACTGCATTATGTGTGAATTATTCCATGAGCATCCATGCTCTGGTGTTTCAAACCTTAGTGGAGCAAGAACACCCATTTCTGGTCAGCAGTAAGCGAAACAAGCAAATAATCTCTTCCAGATATAATTTCTAAAGGATTTTCTTCTAAGAATTAGGGCTCCTTAGATACTGGTGAAGGCACACATGGAACCAACAGCGACTGGGGAATTCCAGTTACCTGCCGGATGGGCTCCCCAAGGCTTTCCAAGGTCCCTGGGTAATTCTCAATGAGTGAGACGTGGAGGTTGTTCTCTGCTCTTCGGGTGAGGGCAGACACGATGGCATAGGCCTGCTCCAGCAAAGTGCAGTTCTGACTGTTTCTGGCTTTGTTTCGGATTAATTCCTGTAGGTGATTGAAGAAAATGTTAGTGGACAATCAGAGAGGGAAGAAAGCAGTTCCTTCAGAGCCAGAGTTTCTCAATACCTGCTCTCTTTCATCTTAGCAACTTCTATCCCATTTTTTCACCACAAACTGCTTGGATAACAAAGTCTTTTCTTTCCTACCTATTCAGCAGTGTTAAAGACTAACCAGTCTGGCTTTTCCTTACATCAGTTGATATTAAGCAAAGATGAAGTTGAAACAAACACCAGATATGCTTTGGTGGTTGAAAACCAAAAATTCCAAAGTGATCCTAAATGTACTTATTGCATTTCTCATCTGCTTACCCTCCCAATAACAGAGAACAAGGAATTCATGTGGCCATGCTGAGCCAACATTAGATTAATAAAAAGAGAGGCTGGAAAAAATGTGAAGTGGCATTTTCCCTGTTCTTCCCACATTTGTTCCTGTTCCTCTCTTTCAGCAATGAAGGCATGGAAAATGCCTTTGCATCTCCAAGAGACCCTTAAAAATGTTGGTGTTTGTGTGCAAGACTGTGTTCAAAAGTAGAAAGCCCTTCAAAATATCCAAACTGCTCATTTTTACAACACTAGAATACATAAATATTTTCCCATTATTAATTTCTTCCTGAGTATCCTAGTGCTATTTCCCATGAAAATACTGCTTAAAATGCAGCTCTGAAATGTTTGCTTATGGTCTAAGACAGTAGGACAGATGAAAGCCTGAAAGACAAAATATTTCAGGGTGGTAGAATGGGGCAAAGCTTTTCAGAAAACAAGAATTTCATCTTTTTATAATATCAGTATAAAACATAAGGAAAAGAAGTGGTAACTCATTATCTTAGACATGGAAACCGCTAATTTTTATAACATAAATGTTGCTGAGTTTGAAGCAAATTCATACCTGTCATCCATGTAGTCATGTATTGTATTATACATATAATGTATTTTTACATATATTTAAAGATAAAGCTCACTGAACTTTATGGGGTCGGATTCTGTGAACCTCCACCTGGATTTACATTTACAAAACTATTTAGAGAACACCACCACTGGTGATGGTTAATCTCTTGTTTACTCAAGCAGTTTTCAATTGTAGTTTTATCAGAAGGAAGCCAAGAAATAAGAAATAAAAATTTCTCTGCACAAGCTGCACAGAGCAGAACATAAGCCTCTAACAACATCTCTTTACCTTAATTATTGTCTGGTACTGCTGGATCCTGTTTATGGGTTTTTCCAGGTAGTGCTGCAGTGGTGGCATAAGTGGCTGTGAGGGATCTTCATTAGTTAGAAATTCATCTGTGTATCTCTGAAAAAATACATGGAATAACAAGGAAAAGTTGTTATAAAGAGCAGTAGAAAAAATCCTGAGTAGCTGGAGCAGAGAAACAAGATTTTCTTATCTATATTTATGATTTATGTGGTTCTCTTGGTCTTATAATGTGCTGACCTTTAAAATGTCCCTTAATTACAATTACATAAACACAGCCACATTCATGTCTGTATAATCTTTATAATATTAATAAATGCATAAGAACATGTAAATATGTTCCCATATTGACCATACTTACCGGAAAAAGATAGAAAGTGAACTAAAAAGTATTATATTTAGCAAAAGATATTACAAATACTTTTGAGGTTCACATTTATGATTAAGAATCACATTTCTTGAGGCAGTGGGTTACAGGATGAATTTCCCAGAGGTGCTTTGGCTGCTGCCTTACCTTGTAGAAATCCTGGACAGCTTTGCTGACAACAATTGACTCTGCCTGGACCCTTCCCACCAGGTACTGGATGTACTTGTTAAACTCTGCTTCGTGCTTGATGAAGCACATGGCCACGTCATCATCGGTGTCACAGCTCTGCAAGCTCCTCAGGAAGACACTGTGGGGACAGGAGCCAAGGACATCTGAGGGGAAGGTGCTGGCATGAGGCTGAGAGCACAGCCCCTCAGCCAGACTAAATCAGGAGATGTCAGGTTAAGGGAATCCATGGGGGGAAATAAGGGATGTTCCACACTGGCATTAAACTGCTCAGCACCTCTTCACTCAGCAAAATTCCTCCTAGCTGGGATGGCTGTGCAGGGACTTGGACAAGGGCCTGGAGTGCCCATTAGGAAGAAGTTTCTTATAGAAAAAGTGATCAAGTTTTGGAATGTTCTGCCCAGGGAGGTGGTGCAGGCACCATCCCTGGGTGTGTTTAACAAAGCCTGGATGTGGCACTGGGTGCCAGGGTTTAGTTGAGCTGTTGGGGCTGGGTTGGACTCGATGATCCTGAAGGTCTCTTCCAACCCAGACATTCTGTGAATTCTGTGATTCTCTGACAGAACAAGGGGGAATGGCCTAAAGTGCCAGAGGGCAGGGTTAGATGGATACGAGGAAGAAATTCTTCCTTGTCTTCTCAAGCACAGATTTCCCAGAGAAGCTGTGGCTGCCCCTGGATCCCTGGAATTGTCCAAGGCCAGGCTGGATGCGGGGCAACCTGGGATAGTGGAAGGTGCCCTGAAATTCATGGATGCTGACATCAGTTTTTTCGTGGATTAATATCTCTATGAAGACACCACTGAAGTGCCTGTAAGAACTTGCTGCCTTTTTAACATAATTCAAGTTAAATTCACTTCAGAGAGACAGAAATAAGCTGGACACAGGAAGCCTTGAAGCTCTGAAGGGGATTATGGAAGTCCTAACCCTGTGCTATGATTTAAGCCATGCCATCATTTACCCTCCTGAAAGGAGCATCAATTCCCTTGCACCTCAGCACTGCCAGTGCTCCGCATCAGGAATAAAAGTAAGAGTAGTAATAATAATAATAATAGTAGAAATAACAGTTGTAATAATAATAGCAGTAATAATAACTGTAGTAATAGTAGTAGTAGTAGTAAATAATAATAATAATAATAATAATAATAATAATAATAATAAT
>VWZP01006571.1:471557-490077 GCA_013396995.1 Dicaeum eximium
TGATCCTGAAGGTCTCTTCCAACCCAGACATTCTGTGAATTCTGTGATTCTCTGACAGAACAAGGGGGAATGGCCTAAAGTGCCAGAGGGCAGGGTTAGATGGATACGAGGAAGAAATTCTTCCTTGTCTTCTCAAGCACAGATTTCCCAGAGAAGCTGTGGCTGCCCCTGGATCCCTGGAATTGTCCAAGGCCAGGCTGGATGCGGGGCAACCTGGGATAGTGGAAGGTGCCCTGAAATTCATGGATGCTGACATCAGTTTTTTCGTGGATTAATATCTCTATGAAGACACCACTGAAGTGCCTGTAAGAACTTGCTGCCTTTTTAACATAATTCAAGTTAAATTCACTTCAGAGAGACAGAAATAAGCTGGACACAGGAAGCCTTGAAGCTCTGAAGGGGATTATGGAAGTCCTAACCCTGTGCTATGATTTAAGCCATGCCATCATTTACCCTCCTGAAAGGAGCATCAATTCCCTTGCACCTCAGCACTGCCAGTGCTCCGCATCAGGAATAAAAGTAAGAGTAGTAATAATAATAATAATAGTAGAAATAACAGTTGTAATAATAATAGCAGTAATAATAACTGTAGTAATAGTAGTAGTAGTAGTAAATAATAATAATAATAATAATAATAATAATAATAATAATAATGCCAAATACCACCATTTGGTCTCCAATGAAGGCCCTTGGGAATGCCCACCTGGAATGGAAGCGACCAATGTCATCAATATTCCTGAAGATGGTGGATTTCTGACTGGCAACAGCTCCTGGCACACTGGGACAGGTCTCAGTGTACCTAAGATGATGAGTCTGGAGGAACTGTAAATCTTGAATGTAATCTTCCTCTGAGATCAACAGCTCCTGAATGAGAACACTGAAGGGGAGACAGAAGCAGAAAGAAATCACAGAAAAATCATCACAATTGTCCTTGAGAGGCTTTTAGGCTGTAAGGTAGAGATTTATGATCAGAGGAACTGACTCCTGGGGTGTATTGAAAGATCCCCTCTGGAGATGGATGGATGTGATGCCTTAAATTTTAGCTTGATATTTTCCAGATTCTGTACTGCATTAGTGTGTAACTTTGAACTTCATATAAAGTGTTGGCAAGTTCTCCTCACAGCTCAGTCACACACAACAATCCTTTTCCAGCCCCAGAACCAAGGACACCGTTGAAGCTTCAGGCCCAAAAAGTGCAAACAACAGCGAATTGAGGAGAGAAACTGGGAGGGTGGGACTGCATAACCTGAAGCTGTAATTGGACAATTAACCCCAATATGGAAATGGACCAAAACTTTTAAAAATGTAAAAACGTGTGATTTGGAGTCCATCTTGGGTGGAGCCATGGCCAGGCTCTTGTACTACCCCAGGTGTATCCTTTGAGGCCTTTTAATAAATACCTAATATTCCTTTAACTNGGTGGATGGATGGATGGATGGATGGGTGGATGGATGGATGGATGGATGGATAGATGGATGGATGGATGGATGGATGTGGCCAGTGGAAGGTGTCCCTGCCCATGGGACTCGTTGACACTAGATGATATTTAAGGTCCCTTCCAACCCAAACCATTCTAGGAATCTGTGATCTCGATTGCCTGGAATTTTCTTAAGCTGAAATCAATCTCAAAATATAAGTGGTTCAAAAGGCAGGAAAATTCAAAGGTGCAAATACCAAATGACACGAGCTCACCTTAGCTTCCTTTTGTATTCATCTTCAGAAACAAACTCTCCAGGAAACTCTGGAATTTCTGTCGTTCCCCACTCCGGTGACAACTACATTATTAGGAAAAAGAATTTAAATAATTCTTGGAAGTGGACAGTGCTTTTATGTATACATACTGAGGAATAGCTCTCATGTGTTCACAGTCCTGTTTACTTCAATGATTCCTAAACCAGTGTGAAAATTCTTTTTTGTACTAGAGAGTTTTTAGGTCTTTCCAACCCAGAAACCCCTGCACAGACCAGAAATATTGTCTAATAAAAGCATGAAAAAGTACAACCTTTTTTCAGACCCCTTCAACAACCTCCTCTGCCATCACTGCTTGCAAAAGGCATGGCTCTAAACTGCAACAGGAACAAGAAATTTTAAATGAGAAATAACCAAACATGATCAGTCACCTTTAATTTCTTGTCCAGATAAGCTGGAGACACCCAACCCTGTCGAGAGGGACTCGATTTTGTGGGTTTAGTCCTGACCAGCCATTTCAGAGGATGAGCTGAATCCAGGACTTCCACATATTGTCCTTCCTTCAGGGTGATGGTCTCCTTGTCCAGCGCCGCAGGCACGTAGTCAGCAGTGACCATGTAGACATCAAAGATCTGCAGGCATGAAAATACAGTCACTTTGTGCTCCTCATTTCCCTCATGAAGAACTTCCCAGCAAGATTCCTCTGGCCAGCTCTATCCAAGGCCAGAGAAAATCAAGTTCTGACTTCCTGAAGTTCAGCTGTTAAAGCAAGAGGTGCCAAGTCCTGGGGATGTTTTGACCATGCTGACTTGAACAACTTGTTCAGGATCACAGGGTGAGCATCAGAACTTGGTTCTCTGTGCTCTGTATCACAGACACAACATTTAACCACTAAATACACCTACAAAATTGAATTACATCACAGAAGAGGATGGAGATCCCCCCACCATGGTAGGTTGGCCATTCTAAGTTTAGTTTTCCCCTTGTGTCCAGCTTGTCCGTAGAGATGTCATACCTCTCCTCTGGAATCCCCATCTTCAGATTCAGAGGAGGATTCCTGAGCAATGGATGAAGGTCTGGATCGTCCATGGCGAGGAGATGCAGAGGGAGTTCTGGACTCATCATCACTTTCTGCACCCGGTACTCGAAGTTTAGCTGAAGAGCAGAGCAACAGCAAAGTGTTAAATAAGTATTCCCAATTTAAACATGAACCAAATCTATCATAACTTTTCTTCTTCCTAGGAAGAGCATCCACAGTAATATTTAGTGTGATTTCCTATTGATATTTAGGATTAAATGAATAATTTGGATGTTTTAGTACATGGTGTTGCAGGCCTACTGCACATATTGCCACTGCACTGCAAGAATTGGAGAGTTAATGCCCCTATTTTTGCTCCAGGTTAAACTTTTTCTACAAGATAATCAGAGCAGACACAAACCAGAATTTTTCATTCAACTCAACAAATCACTGGATTACTGCACAGCTGTGCACAGTTTTCAGCCTTATTTTGATTTTTAAATTCCAGTGTGAGCTAAAACTTGAAGATGTGGGAAGTACAGAAAACAGGATTGCTTTCTGATTTAGGAATGTTGAATATCTGAGGAACTCAAAATACCTAACATATGCAAAATACACTTCTATTTTTACAACTTACTGTAATAGCTTTTCTCCTAGTTGAAAATTCTAGACTGAGATGTGCAGATGGACTCCTACTAAAATTTCTTACCCTTAAACATTGACAAATGTTCATTTGCTTACACAGAATGACTGTCTCAAAACTGGTGCATAAATCTCACTTATAATTAAACAACACCTAAGAAAAGAGACTGGGTTTTTTTTCCTAATCTAATTAAACTGTGTTTTCCAGATTCCTTACCCTGAGTTATTTTGGCAGATACCATTTCTGAGATACGTGAGGTGAGTTTCTGGAAGAACTCTTCTGAGCCAACATCAGCTAATGAAATAGGGCTTTTGGGCACACCTTCCCTGCCAGCTTCAAGGTCTCCTGGAAAAAACAGAATTTGTTATTAAGCAGCCAGTGTCATTGAAAATTCATCTCTTTTTGAGTAATAAAAGCTTCTGTGGAAGGAAGGTTTAATTTTCTTTCCTTCTCCTGTTTTTAAAACCGTGCTTGCTCTCAGTTCATCCAAATAATTCACCCTTGAACAGCAAGCAGTCCTGAAAGGTTCCAACATTTCAGAATGTTGGAAAACATTCCAATTGGAAAAGGTTCCAATCTCAAGAAAACTGGACAAAAAATAAGTGGATACATGAAACACATTGACAGTCTCAGCTGAAGGTATGGAGGACAGGAAGAAGAGAGAGAAACCAGCTTCTCTTACCTTCAGAGGACTGAATAGTTCTGAAAGAGAAAATAAAGCAGAGTCAAAAGTCACAATAAAACAGGGAGTAAGGAGAGCTGAATGAGGAACACGTCCCCCCTTCTCCCACACATCCAGTCACTTACCCCAGTGTGGTCATGATGGCTTCTGACACCATCACACGCTCCTGGGTCAGGACTTCAGCCTCTTTCACTGCAAGATTGGGGGTTATCATTAGAGGACAGAAGGCACAGAATGTCCTTTTTGAGGTATTTATTGCAGGCACTTTTTCTAGATGTGGATTAATGGGAGCACTGCAGCAGCTCCCAACCTGGGATATAAATTCCCAGTGCTGTGATGGCAGTGGTTCCCTCCTCTCCCTGTTCATGGAAAATATATAATTGCCCCATTTCTCCACAATGCTCAAGTTATGTTCCTACAGCTCCTGGTACAATAAAAATATGGGATGCAAGGCAGGATAACAGAAAAATAGAATCCTTCACAGCTCTGCCCCTATTCCCAGTATATATTTGTTTTACCCCATCTTACTGTGTTAAAAGAGGCCCTGGAAAGCTCTACAAAAACTCTAATACAATCCAAAATACCTCAGCAGAGTAAAGCACTCAATTTTTCAAAAGGTAACTTTTCCCTGTTACTTTACATTGCCTTTCTTTAATTTTTTAAAAATTTGTGCTTAATTTGATTGTTCCTTAGATTTGCCTTCTGTTTATACAGAAAAGATGTTGCTGTTAATACAAGACAGAGTCAGAAATCTAAAATAAAATATTATATCTAAATATTATATCTAAATATTATATAATAACATTACATAATATTAATTAGATATTGTTTATAGATTAGATTATATAATATTAATTTAGATATAATAATAATTATACCTAAATATTAAATCTAAAATAAAATATTATAAATCTAAAATATTATAGAAGTAAAGAATGTAATTTGCAAGACAAGCAAAATCATGGCTGCTCTTGAGAAAATGCTTTTTTTTTGGGTGTGACTGGATAATTTCCTTAACAGTCACACTTGTTTCTTTTCCCTCAGGCACTGCATAAAAGGGAAATACAGACAAAGTGTTTGTGCTGCAGCAAGGATTTACCATCTGCAACTTCCAGGTTGGCAGTGCAGATGGACTGGCCAGCCTTGTTGGTGGCAATGCAGGTGTAAGCTCCACTGTACTTCTTCTTGACATCCAACAGGATCAGGCTGTGGTGCATGTTGGAGCTGGCAAGTTTGTACCCAGGAGTGTCTGGTTTGATCCACAGGATATCTTCCCGAGACTCTTCTTTCATCCAAGTGATTGTTGGCGGTGGATGTCCTAAAGGAAAATCGGTGAAATAAGCTTTAATCTTCCCATTTGTGTTCCTCCCTTAAAATTCATGAGCCTTGCTGTGAAAAAAAGCTGTTTTGATCCATTTTCTGATACTTTCCCAACAATAACAGGCATAATACGCAATAAAGGAGGATAAACTATTTTACAGCACACTCATAAAGACATCAAATCTTTTTGTAAAACCAAAATTGTCAATCACCATACAATTAATGGTCAAAAAGCATCATACTACAAATCATTATCCCCATTTTTACAGACAGAAAAATGGTTGTGAAGAAAAATAAGATGCTTTACTGTGAAGTGTCTTTGTAAGAAATGTAAATTGGGAGTAGAATCCCAGACTTCAGATATAGGAAATGAGGTTACAATGACTTGGGGGCAGAGAAAGAAGAACATGTTGTGAAATTTCACATTTCAAGTGAAATTATTATTATTATTCAGAGAGGTGAGGTATCTGCTTACTTACCTTCAACTTTCACAGATAATGTGATGCTTGCACCCTTTTTCACCTTCTTATTTGTAAATCTTTCAAGGAATCTTGGCGGTATCAGCTGCTCATGGGAATCTGGAAATAATATTATTGATGAAGCACAGTGAGTTTAGACTGAAAAATCCCTGGGGCTTCTGTTCTCACCTGCTGTGGCTTCTCTCACCTGTTTTGGACGGCTCTTCTTTCTCATAAGGATCTGGAACACAAGGAGAAAAAAGAACATGACAAACACAAATCAGTGTCAATCCAGGAGCTGCAGAAAAAAGCTCCCAAAGTGACTCCAGCAGAGATAGTACACAGAACTATTGGTGTGATTTGTAAGAGTCTCTAAGTTTTAATGAAATGAACGTTCAAGGTTAATGAGGATGGGCAAGAATAAAATACCTGTTTATGAGACAACACTCAGACCACAGAGAAGTGGCATCATAATCTTCTTAAGCAGTAAATTTATAGGTGAACCAAGAGTAAAGCACATCATCTTTTACCTACAGACTTCCCCACCTCACCTGGGTTACCTCGGGAGGTTCCCTCAGTTAAAAATCCCTATACAAAATGGCAAGAGCCTTTGGAACAGCCCAAAGTAGAGCAGTACCCACCTTTGACTACCAGCCTGGCTGAGGAATACGCAGAGCCAGCAGAGTTGATGACAAATATCAAGTACTGGCCGGCGTCTGCTTTGGTGACGTCGCGGATTTCCAGGGAATGGAATTCCTGCCTGTCAGTCTTGAGGATGCGATCCGAGGCCTTGAGGGGCTGCCCATTTTTGAACCAATAGAGGCGAGGCTGAGGGTACCCTGTGAGGAGCAATCACAGACACAGAGAACAAAATTCATCAACATTGATTTGGGAGCATCTCCAAACTGCCAGATCCTCTGCTGCGTCAAGGGTTTAACAGGGCCCCTGTTTAGCCAATTGGGAATGCTTAAAAATGCATTGAATTCGATTTATCTGCTAAAATTCTTTCCTTTCTCCTGAGATTCTGGCACTCCCCATATTGTCTGCATGTGCAAACGCCTTGGTGGTTGAAAAAATCAACACTTAGGTCTGATTTGAAAGGTTCACAAGGAGAAATGTTGAAGCCGAATGGATTCTCATAATTTTTATAGACAGCAACAGGAGAAAACAGGAAAATCCCTACCTCTCCCTACCAGAGTCAATACCAGAGGGATGTTTTTGCAGTTTTTACATTGTAGGAGCAACCCCTTAATGGAGGAAGGGAAGCCCACAACTGCTTCATTTATCGAACAGAATGAAGGAGACTGACCTAATTTTTATTAATATTATTATATTATTGTGGTTATTATTTATGCATTACACTAGATATAGCTATTTATGTTATATAAATATGTGTAATATATAATGATAGTTATTAATAGTGATAATAATAATGTTAATATTATTATTCCTTATTGCTCCTGCACTCAGAGAAATCCAGAATTCAGTTTTCAGAAGCACGTGCCTGTCATTATGCCTGGATATATGGACACAGAATGAGGCACTTAATCTGCCTGGCTCTGCTCCAACAGTCCCTGTTCAGCAGCATGAACACATTTGTGCAAAAGTGGTGCAAGGTCCTCAGCCCAGGGTCACAGCTGCAGAAAAGCACCTTGGAAACCCTTCCACCTGATATCAGACCTGAAAAACTGACAAACCGTGGGATCCACTCACCTTTCACCTTCAGGTGAAATTTGGCCAGCGATGCCCCAGGTGCCACATGAATATCATGAAGCTCATCAAAGATCTGGGGCAACTGCTCCTCCTCAGTGGTGGATTCCTCCTGTTCTCGGCTAAGCAGCAATTGGAATTAGAAAGAAGAAAATCAGGACGCCAGGTAAAGAGTTAGGAATCAGAATGACCTATTTTGGGTAAATTCAGTCTGCGCGTTTCGGCATCCTGAGAACAGACTCAGCACCACCTGACATTAAAGGTAACAGAGTGATTCCTTGAGGAAATAGCCCGGCTTGCCTCAAGGCTCCAGAGCAAGTCTGCATGTGATAAAGGTGCAGCTGTTGCAGTTATTGCATTTCAGCTGGGCTGGATGTTCCTTTATGGCATTAACCTGGCTCTGCTCGACACAGCAAACCCAGCCCTGACATAAATACACAGATTGATCTCACCAAGCCAGAGGTTAGAGCCAGAGTTCCATATTTTACCTTGAAATATATTCCTTGGCACTGTAGTAAGATGATGTCTCTGTTGCATCTGCTGCTGTCTCATAGTCTGTGCTGGTCACTGGTAAATGGAAAAGGATAGGTCTTGAATAATCTGAGCTTTGAAATTATTTTTATTGCTTAAATAGCTCTTACTGACTTTAGTCCCCTTACTAATTTGAGTGACTGGCAGGTGGATTTTATATTGTACTGCAGCAGGATCCCACACATCCCTAGATTATGGAAAACACCTCTGTTCACCCCAAAAGCTTTGCTCTGAACCTCGCCTTGGAGTTAGCAAAACCCAGCTGAACCCAAGAAGTTTGCGAGTGAAAATTTTGTGGCCAAAACATTTTTCTTTAAAACATAAACGGTGCTTTCCTTGGGGAGGGGGAATAAAAAAAACCTAATCAGGTCTCAGCAGAGCTCCTTTAATTGTTTTTTCTACAGTGATTTTGAGACTTACAGTCCACACGAAGCTCAGCCTTGGTTGAAGCCACGCCCATGCTGTTCTCCGCGAGGCAGCGGTAGACGCCCATGTCGGTGGGCACCACGGCGGTGATGATCAGCTGGTGACACCCTTCCTGGTCCTCATTGATCATGTAGTGATCGTTTTCCTCAATGGCTTTGCCATCCTTGAACCAGCGAACTGTGGGCAGGGGTTTGCCGATAACGATGCAGTCAAAGCTCACCGGGTACCCGTCCTGGACCTCCTGGTTTTGGAGCTCGGTCATGAACATGGGGGCTAAAGTTGAGGTGGTTGGAGAGAAGAAAGAAAAGTTTGGTTTTATCTAAAGATATATTTCAGTCCCTTGCTGCCCAGACTAGTGGTTTCCAGTTTTTTAATTGCAGAGTAATATTTTTTTCTCTATAAAAGACTCAAGAAACTCCCTAGCACCATGAAGATATTCCATCAGCACGGCAATACTACAGCTGCCAACTATATACTGTCCCTCCTCCTGTCCTTGCCAAAATGTCTTGTGTCCCTCATTCTAAACCCTACATAATTCATTTAAGTACAATAATCATAGTATTTATGGTCATCTTGTAGTAGGTGACATTTCTGGCATGAAAAGGGGCTTCATAGATAAGTCAATACATTGCAAGCCCCCCACCAGTGTGCCTCCTCTCCCTCAAAATGAAAAAGAATAAAATAGCCTTTTTTTTTTCTAAAAGTGCAAAGCTTTCATAAAAATACCAGCCCCAAATTAAAAAAAAAAATTTAAGTTGCTTGAGAGTGAAAAAACTATATTGTGACCTGTTCCCACTGTCTTTTCCAAGGAATAAACAAGATTTGCTTCCCCTACCTGTGTCAGAAGTCAGCAAAGGTGGTGGAGGTCTCGCTGCTGGAGCTGCGAACTTCTCAAGGGTGGGAGGTGATGCCTTCCCAATGCGCAATTCGATCTTTTTCGGGCCTTGTTCCAAGATGTCGATCTCCACTGGAATTCCCAGGGCCCCAAACATTTCCCTGAACCGTGTGGCAGCTGTTTTGGCCTCAGGCATAATTTCAAACTTGATGTAGATGTACTGGTCATCCTCACGGTACGTCTGGTGGTCAACCACGTCTACGTCCCCTTCGTCTGCGCTGACAAAGAGCTCTTCCTCCACATCCGAGATCTCCGTGGAGATCCTGGCCCTGAAGAGCCTGTGGAGTCTCCTCCCTGCTTTTCGGAAAGCGTCGTCCAGCTCGCTGCCCGACGAGCTCTCAGTCTCGCTGTCAGAGCTCTGCTTACTCCGCTTCTCCTTGGGAAGAACTTGAGGCTCCTGAGCACCAACCACCACCTTAGCGCTGTGTGAGACCTTGCCAAACTTATTGGATGCCTCACAGGTGTATTTGCCCGCGTCCTTCCTGTCCAGGCCGGCGATGATCAGGGAGCAGGTGCCGTCGCTGTAGCTGTCGATGTGGTAGTAGCGACCGTCCGAGAGCTCCTTCCCGTCCTTCAGCCACCGGACTTTCATGTCAGTTTTGCTGTGGGCCACACACTCCAGGTGCAGGGTGCTTCCAGGCTCTCCAGAGAAGTCTTTGAAGGTCTCGGTAAACACTGGGCACTCTTGTTGCTTGATCTCTTTTCTGACTTTGTAGCCTTTGAAAGCAGCTTGGATCTTCACAGCCGCCTTGTTCATGGAGGGATCATTTAAATCTGGCAGCTCCAGTTCAGCTGGGTGAGCACCTGTGGTGGCCACAGTGGTCTCCACAGTGGATGTCTCCCACTGTTTCCATAATTTTCCTGTGGAGGTGGACTGAACCTTGCTGGTAACACTGATGCTCTTCTTCCCAGCTTTCTTGAGGTAGTTTACTAGGGAAGGAGTCCCAGCTCTAGACTCATCATCAGAGCTTGTGAAAGAGAAATCTGCCTCTCCTGTCCTGGCCAGCTCGTCACACGTGGAGTACTCCTCCGAGTAGTAGTGAGACATCTCTGCTTCCTCCTTCCTCAGCTTCTGAAGTCTCTCATCCTCCTCGGGCACCTCGCTGATGGAATCCAAGGTGGGCTCCCGGCTCATACGGCGCTTCTTGGCCAGGGCTTCCCACAGGAGGTGAAGATCTCCCTCCTGGGCAGCTTCAGGGGGCAGGCTGGGCTGGATGTGTCCATCCACCAGCTCTCCAGCCCGGCTGGCAGGGGGAGCTTCCCTGGCAATCTCCTTCAGCATCGACACTGTGGGAACTGCAGGGAATGGAACAGATGAGAAGTTAAATACCTGTGAGTTTTGAGAAAGCACGTGGAAATGTTCCACAGGAGAGTCTCAGTGACATTTAACTTAGCATCATACTGACAACAACAGGGGAATTTACAGAATCACAGGATGGGGAAGGTCAGAAGGGATTAGTGGACATCATCTAGCCCAATCTCCCTGCTCAAGCACAGTGCCCTAGATCACATATTCAGTGTCCAGAGGGATTTTGAATATCTCCAGAGAAGGAGACTTCACACCCTCTCTGGGAAGTTGATATCACTGAATCTGGTCCTGGTGAACTTGTCCTAGCTGACCAGGCTTTGAGGAGGAGGATAGACCACACCCTCTTCAGAGGGTCTGTCCAACCTCAACAATCCTGTGATTCTATGCATGCACTTAAAACATTACCAATACTTTTTATTATTATTATTATTATTATTATTATTTTATTCCTTGCACATTTGAACCCAATAAATAGATTTCTGCCCTTTTTAAATGTTGAAGTTGATGAACTGGTTGTTAAGACTGCCAGTGGAGCCTGGACAGCTATCCAGGCTCATCCTATTTCCCAGACAGACAGGGCTTCCCTGTCTGTCCTGAAAAGATCTCCAGCAGCTGTGCTGGGAGCTGAGACTCCCATCTCACATGGACACAGCTGCTTGGTTGGATGTGCCTAAGTCTGAAGGTGTCTGGGACACATTCACATGCCTCTACATGTTGCCCAGTCTCTTTTGAGATGCTCCAGGTTGTCTGGGACATCCACAGAATACCCTAAAGCACCCCAAAAGGCACCAAAAACTCGTGTTGAGACAATAATGTCACACCTTAAATATCTGCCTCCAGAAACACTAATCTGAGCTACTCAAAACTGTTTGGGATGCAGGAACATACTGGGCAATGCCAAACAGAAAAATAACAATTCCTCATGGATTGTTATCATAGCTTGTAAAAGAAAATTAGTTCCATATGTCCATACCAGACCTGATTTAACAGCCCAGCAATGCACACTCTGTACCTTCAAGACACAGGCTGGCAACAGATTTGACTTCTGGGGAAGCCATGCAGGTGTAGCTGTCCTGATCCTCAGGTTTAAATCCATGGATAATGAGTATCTGCTTCGTTCCATCAGAGAGGATCTCGTATCTCCCTCCAGCTTTTATTTGTTCTTTTCCCTTGAACCAAGTCACTTTCTCCTCAGTTTTACTGGATAATGCGCACTCCAGGCGAGCCACCCCTCCTTCCGAGACAGATCCTCCCACCAAAGGTTGGGTGACTGTAACTGGAGGCTCTGCAATTACAGGAATAAAGTGAATTAACACAAAGAACAAATAAAATATCCACTCCATAAACTATCCAAGCAACCCATTCATCATTTTAGCTGTAGACAACTAAAGGAAAAAAAAAAAAGAAAATACTGGCAGCATCCAAAGGGTGCACTTCCAAAGATAATATCAAAACAACTTTCCAAGCTTTCCCAGTGCTTAAACCATGTCCATCTAAACAAATACATGCAGAAGTGGTTGCATTTTCCACATTCCTGTATTTGTTTTCTGGTCTTCATTTACCCATCACCAGTATAAAAGACGTTCTACAGATTTCTAGATCTTCAATGTTTTGAAGTGAAGGAGTTGCAATGTGACAGAAAAAAGAAACAATAAATAGAATGAAAGGAGATTATTCAAAGCTGCATTCAGCTCTGCTTTGAAATAATAAAACAAAAGATATATATTTATGCTATCTTAGGAAAAATAAAAATTATCAAAAAGCATAAATCATTTAAAACCAAAAATTCTCTGTATCTTCTTTACTTTGGAAGGAGTATCAATGGAATGCTGTTTGTAGAACCATGATAACTCGAAGAAAAACACATTAAACTCAGAGATGTTGACTGGGATGTAAAAGACAGTGCTGGGTTCCCAAAAGCAGCGCATCCCTCAAGGTTACCTTCCTCTCTGCACATTTCCCCAGGGTGAGGGGATTGCTGCCCAAAATGCCTTGGGTTTGCTGTTGACAAAGTCAGCATGTGCAGAGTCATCAGGGTCCAGCACTGGCAGCAGTTATTGTTGCAAAAAGAGGTAATTGTGTACCTGAACCATAAGTAAAAGAGTATATTTTTTATTATTATACTCATTTTGAGGAATTTAGATAAGTGGTACCAGAGAAAGAGTTGCAAGAAAAGAAAGACTGAGAGAGAGAGAGAGGGACTCCCCATCCCACTGTAGCTTCCAAAGTTACACCATCAGACAGCAAAGGATCTGTGTCCTCCGGCATTTCTTGCAGGGATTCTTGAAAAAGATGCACAAAAAACATAAAAAGGGAGAAAGATGGGTGAAGAAGACAACATTGCACACCCACAGTCACGGTCTTGGTTGCCCCAAACACATTCCAGCATGCTCTTTTTCACTTATTCCATCCTAACTCCACCAGAAAAGGTCACCAGTCACCAGTCATGGTGACTGGCCAACACATGGATACAGTGCAAGAAACCCATGGTGATGGGCCAGCATGTGCATGATGCAGTGTAGGCTGCAAGACAGCTGGATGCAGTTTGGAGGAAATCAGTGCTGAGTGCTAAAAACACAGCAGGTTTTGCTCACAGCAGCTCAGAAAGATTTCTTTATCCCAAGCTCTTCCTCCTCTATCGTGTTGGCAGCCAAGCACTGAAAGATTGCACTGGGAGATGCCTGGAATGGGTGAAGCAGGCATGCCATGCAAGATGTAGGGTCTGCAGGAGCTTGCAGTCCTCGCTGGAGCCGGTGTCCATCCTCACCTAACCGCACCGCCTGGGGGAAGTGCAGCGCCTCGCTGGCCCCGGCTTTATTTACGGCCGACACTCGGAATCTGTGGGGCTCCCCCGGGGCCAGCCCATCCATCGTGAGCTCCGTGCTTGGGATGAGGCCCTCGCTGCAGGACTGCCAGCCAACGCCTGGGATTTTCCTCTCCACCTTGTAGCCCAGGATGTCCCGGCCACCGTCACCCGGCGGCTCGCGCCAGGACAGAGTGACGGAGTGGCTGCTCTGACTTAGGACTTGCGGCTCTTCGGGTGGCTCGGGGAGGGCTGGGGGCACAACAGAGGTCCCTGATGTATGATGTGAGCAGGAACACTTCATCCTAAAACACCCAAGAGCTCCTACAAGCCGTGAGGACGGAAGCACAATGGACTGAGCATTCTCCTTGTTGTAAAGTTGAGTGTAAAGTGGTCATAAAGTCACAACCATGAGTACCCGTGCACCAGTGATTTATCCTTGTCTGCCCTGATCTATGCTGCCAGTGATAAACATTCATTTTCCAACCCTCATCTTTATGAGTCTCTCAGAAAAGGAGACTCAGAGGTGCCCTCAGCACTCTCTGCAATCCCTGAAAGGTGCCTGTGCCCAGCTGGGCTTGGGCTCTGTCTGCAGCAGCTCTGACAGAACCAGAGCTCACAGCCTCCAGCTGCACCCAGGGAAATTTAGGTTGGACATTAGGAAGAAGTTTTTCCCAAAAAGAGCCATCAAGTTCTGGGATGTTCTGCCCGGGGAGGTGGTGCAGTCACCATCCCTGGGTGTGTTTAACAAAGCCTGGATGTGGCTCTGGGTGCCAGGGTTTAGTTGAGCTGTTGGGGCTGGGTTGGACTCGATGACCTTAAAGGTCTCTTCCAATCCAGTGACTCTGTGAATTCTGTGAATCTCACATAATTAATGTCTTGTATTGCATTTGTCCCACCAAGCTCAAAATAAAGATAACCCTACACAGTCCATATTATCAATTAATTTAACTGAAAATTTCAAGAGCATTTGAGCCTTGATTGTGTTTATTTTAGGTCTGGCCTTAATTGAAATCAAGTTATTATGGGACTAAAGAATAACTCAAATATTTTAATAATGAGTCACTCTACTTCTGTGAAATTGCAGTATATGTCACAGCATCAGGCAGTAACAAATAAATATGTGATGGGAATGATCTGGTGTCCTGCTGCCCATGATCATAGAATGGTTTGGGTTGGGACCTTGAAGATCATCTAATCCCAATCTCTACATTCAGTACACTGGAAAATGTTCCTTGCTTACATTACACTTTGGCCTAAAAGACAGAAATAATTCTTTCAGTCTTGAGTTCAAGATATTTATGGTGTAAATGACCTGGCATGATATACCAATCCAAAGAATTAAAGTTAAATATGGTCAACAGCCAGTTCTTCAACTGTGGACACCATAAGAGCAACATAAAAACTTTTCTCTGTTGTCAGCCAAATTTCATACAGAAAAATCTGTGAATAGGAAGAGTATTGTATTTCTATTTTGAAGTTCATTAAATATAAGTACCCAAAATTAGAAAAAGCTGATTTAAATCCATCAATTTTTTTTTTTTTTAATTGTGGTGGAAATAACTGGCATGTGTAACGGAGATCCCTTAAGTCTCAGAAATCATTAGAAAGAGACTGCCTGTAGTCCTTTCAGTATAGATGGTCCATCAGTGACTTTTTAACATCTCAGCTACAGCTAAAATACATTTAATTATCTCACATCCATCAGTGGGATGGTGCTGTGTGACCACTGCTGGGTGACCCACTTGTCCCACTGCAGGAACGAGCCAGATCCTGGGTGCTGAAATGGACACTGAAATGTCATCATCCAACCTGCTCCAGGGAATTAGGGAATTATCATCTTCCCTACTTAACTCTGTGTCTCTGAAGCAGGAGGTGTGTGCTTCATGGGTGTCCCCAACTTGAGAGCTTTAATATGCTACTTGTTAATCTGGAAAACTGTTTGCCCTGCACCTGAGCTGATTAGCAGATTTCAAAGATTCTTTTGATATTCTGGATAATTTTTCCACATGGACTCTAGCTCAGCTCCCTCCTGTGTCCACGTTTGCCAAGAGTGAAGTTGAACTCTGAGAATACTGATTTTTGTTAGAGTTTATGTTACATTTTACAAAAGACTGCAGTCAAAGAAAGTTGGGGAGCATCTCTACCATCACTAGCCTGATAAGGTTTTCTTCTGATGAGGTGGATTACTTCTGCTCAAAGAACAAGTTGCCAGTAGTATCCTCTCAGCATAAGAGCACTATTTTGGGACATGTGAGGCGAAGTGGAAAGAATCTGCACAAAGATTGGGAAATTCAGTGTTGCAGCTCAATACCAAAGTTGGAGGTTTTGAGTGCCCCTGGGCTGGAACAACACACACTTACCTATCACAGAAAGCTTGGCTGATGAAATGGCCTCCCTGGAAGCAAAGGTCACCTCTCCAGAATGATGCAGTTGGGCTTTTTTCAGAATAAGTTTGTATTTGTTTCCATCTGCTTGGACCTCCCAGTCCTCACCCGACTGGATCTCTGTGTCATTGCTGTACCAGGACACTTCATTCACTGGCACAGCTTCACTCAGGACACAGCTAAATGTTGCTTTTTCCCCCAGAGACACCTCCACATCCGTGAGGGGCTGCAAGAACTGCAGGCGCCACCCTGTAGATCAAAACCAGTGGTCAAGCCCTCAGTCACAGAAACAACCAGGAGATTTTGTGAATATTTGTGCTGAAGCTCTGAACAGCCAGGCCTTGGAGAGAAAGGAGATCACGAAAAGGTTTTTGTATATTGCCAGAACAGAAGGTTTAGAATCACAAATTGGTTTGGGAGGGACTTTAAAGCTCATCTTTTTGCATCCCCTGCCTTGGGCAGGGACATGTTCCACCCGACCAGGTTGCTCCAAACCCCATCTAATCCATAAGTGGGGACGGATCTTGCTTTTGTACTCTTACTTTCTTGTACAGAAAGGGCTTCTAGTCCCCACTGCGGTCTCCAGTAATAGCATAAAGTAAAAGGATACAGAGATAATATTGCTGCTGATAAAACCCTCCTCTCTGAAGCCCTGAAGTGCCTGTAAACACAACCAAACTCATCAGAATCGTGACAGCTCTGAGACAGTCACTTGCTGCTAGTTCAGTGCCAACTGGTGCTGCTTATAAACTGTGTCACATACTACAGAACAAGGAAATTGTAAAGCATCACCCATTTAGGGGTGAGAGAATCGGATTTTTTCAGATTTTTGTTTTTCAGGGAAAACAAAAGGCTTTGGGGTGATCTAATTTGTACCTTCCAGTATGTGAAGGGAGCCAACAAGAAAGATGGAGAGGGACTTTTTGCAAGAGCATGGAGTGACAGGACAAAGGGGAATGGATTCAGATGGACAGAGAATAGGTGTACATTAAATAGTAGGAAGAAATTATTTGCTGGGAGGGTGGTGAGGCCCTGGCACAGGGTGCCCAGAGAAGCTGTGGCTGCCCCTGGATCCCTGGAAGTGCCCAAGGGCGGGTTGGACAGGGCTTGGAGCAATCTGGGATAGTGGAAGGTGCCCCTGCCATGGCAGGGGGTGGCATTGGATGATCTTTAAGGTCCCCTCCAACCCAATCCATTCTGTGATTCTGTGGGTTAGTGGTGAGCTTGGCAGAGTTGGGTTAAAGGTTGGACTTGATGATCTCAGAGATCTTTCCCAACCTGAATGATTCTATTATTTATTGTGTGGGAAGAACGTTTAGGTAAGAGACAACAAGTACAACATTTCCTTGCTGCTACTCATCATATTTTCCTGGTTTCTTTCCCCTTTCCAACCAGAAATTGCAGACTTCCCCTACCCAAGCACCTGAGTTACCTTTCACTGTGAGGAAGGCCGAGGTCACCGCGTCGCTGCACATGAAAGTCACCCTGCAGCTGTCCTGGGGAGTTAAATTCTTCAGCAGCAGGATATGCCTGAGCCCATTTTCAAAGTAAACCATCTCAGTGTTTTCTGTGGTTTTGGCAGGTTCATCATCAATCAGCCAGTTGTAATTGTAGGTCTCAGGCTTGGAGAGGTAACACTCGAACAGGGCTTCCCCTCCTTCCACAGCCTCCACGTTCTCCAAGCCCTGAACAATGCTGTTCTTGGCTAGAAAAGAAGGACAATTAACATTATTAATTATTTGGCTGTATATCTCTGAATATTAGCCAGCCCCGGAGCACTGGATGATTCCCACTGCTGCAAAGCTGATGGAAAAATGTGGATGTGACCAACTGTGCCCGTAGGTTGAATTGTGGATTGCAACCATGCTCTAACAAAATATTATAATAAAAAGATTTAAAGACAGTTTAAAAGTAAGGATAAACCTCTAGAACCTCTAGCATTTCACCCAGATTTCTTCCAAAAACCTGTTCTTTATAAATAAAGAAAAAAAATGGTCATATTTGTATGAATCAGCCCAATAGGAAGGCGTAGCTCAGGAAGATAAAGTGCAATCAAATTCCTTTTGTCCTGTGACAGGAAACATTTCCCAAAGATCTCCCAGACAATACAATTATCATCACGATTGGGGAGATGTGAATCCACTGACAGCTCATGATAAAATCTACTACTTTTCTTGCAAATCAAATGTAAGTGAATATTATGGCCGGGAAAGCTATAGTGATGATTATCCATGATAATTCTGCCTCTAGGAAACACACAGAAAGTCAAAATCTCTATTACTTTGAACAGTAAATTTCTGAATTGTTATAAAAGCTCTGTGACATTTAGGTTTATTTTCCCATGCTGTGTGGTGAGCTGTGGGGTCAGAAACATGCACAAGCCTCCCCACTCCAGTCATGCATCAGTTGGCACCTGGGCAGAAACAATTAGCTCAAATTAAATGTGGGCTGGTGCACATGGGTGTAATTCAAGTTTCTACAGGGACAAATGACATGCATAAGGGTGGGGACACACGGTGAGTAAATACAGTTTACACAAATGCCATAAAATGGTCAGCATGGTTTGTGTTATAAAGCAAGACCCCGAGACATCCCTGTTTAGATCTCTACAGATCATTTGGAACCGTGCTCAGCAAAAAAAAAAAAAAA
>VWZP01006571.1:490102-629508 GCA_013396995.1 Dicaeum eximium
AAAAAAAAAAAAATTCGTGAAAATAAATAAAATGTTAAAAACATCCAAACTGAGCCATTTATTTAACATTAAAACAAACAAACATACCGAAAAAGCACAAGCTATCAGATACTTTTTAACTTATTACTAATTACAAGATGCCTAGAGATGTTGTGTGTGGAATCCCCATTTCTGGAAGTGTCCAAGGCCAGGTTGGATGGGGCTTTGAGCAACCTGGGACAGTGGAAGGTGTCCCTGCCCATAGCAGGGGAGCTGGAACTACATGACCTTTAAGGTCTTTTCCAACCAAACTATTCTGGGCTTCTATAATACTAAAAATATTCTGAATTTTGTAAGATTCATACTTATGTAGAACAACGATGGGGTTGCAGAGTCCTCTTGGAAAATGTATAATTTTTGTTAGAATAACCCAAATTGTTTGTCAGTGTACTTTGGAAGAGCTGGCTTCTCTAATTATGGAAAGCAGCCAGTTGCTAACCCTACCTCCTCTGGGATGCTTTCAGATTATGTTCATTAAAATCTTTTTAAATCCCTACAATGGAAAGTGCTTATCAATGTAGAAAACATGATAATAAATAACACCCTGTTCTTCTGCACTAACAACCAACTCCAGTTAAGCAAGAAGGCAATGTAGCCACAAATATTCAGAAATCAGAACCTGCTGTTGCTGATCACACCAATTCACTTGGTAACCAAACCCAGGAATTCCATATGAAAAAAAAAACAAAAACTTTCATGTAAAATCCTAAGTTTTTTGTTAATTTTTGTATATATTGCTCCTGAGGGACTCCACAAATGTGAGTGCTGAGTGAGGAGGTAAGTCCTGAGGGATCACTGTTTGAAATAGGTAAATTACCAAACTCCTTTAGTCAGCAAAGTAAATGGAATTCCACGCTATCCCTTAGTGCTGTAAAAATTGCTCTTTAACAGCAAAACAATATTTACATTATTCCTATCAGCCAAGAATACACCTGTGATTTTACACCAATTCAGCAGGACTCATCCCATCACACCGACATTCCAGCTCACTGCAGAAGAGGTGGGATGGCTGAGTGGTGTAATGAGTCAGTGTTAATTAATTCCCCATTAATTATCTCCCCATTAAGCTATATTTACCCTCATTTTCAGTACTGGAGTGAACACCAAGAGCAGGTATCTGATGTGTCCCTTATTGCAAAGCCTTGCCATGATTTTTCTACCTCTTTTCTTTGGAACCCATGGTAGTCTTCCTCTCTGGCTGGAAGACCTCACCTTGAACATCAAGTGTAGCCATCACTTTAATGCCTTCAGCTTCACAAGAATAGATGCCAGTGTCTTCTGGGACCGTGGGGTTAATTTTTAGCATGCTCACATTCCAGTCCTGATCGATAATCACTCGCTGCCCATCTGCATGTATTTCCTGATCATTTTTCTTCCAGATGGCGTGCACTGGCCTAGAATATTGGCATATGAACTCTGCTGGGCCATCTTCATCAACAGTTATGTCCTGCATGGGACTGACCACTTCAATGGTGGGATCTGTTAACCAACACGTCAGGAAGGACATGCATTAGTGGATCCCCATGGAAACCACCCCTTGGAGGGTTTTTGCCAAGCACAGAGCCCGTGGGGAGCAAGCAGAGTGACAGTGCAAGCAGGGGGACGGCTGGGCACGCCGGGGATTAGCAGTTTAGTCCATGCCTGTGTCAGCATCAAGCAGGATGGAAGCCACACTGGTGCATTAGAACGTGACCATTACACTGGGAAATGGGCCACCGGGAATTAAGGCTTGTGCTGGAACAGAGTTTGGACTGCTGGCTTAGTGTTTCTCCCAGAGTTTCTGAGATCTTCCAGGCTGGGAAGCACTGGATGTGAAACGCTTCTGCTTCCCCAGTGTGGAGCAGGAGTGTGATGCAGAGCACTGCAGTGAGTGCTTCCCTGCAACTCTCAACCTCACAGAGCAATAGGAAAACACCACAAACTCTACTGGAAACTCCTTGTGTGACTAAAATATAACTACTCATCAGAAAGAAACACAGTCCTCAAATGCAGACACTCATTCCTGCCCTGGGGTTCTGGGCTGTCAGAAGTCATGAGGAGCAAATACCCAGGACAACTGTGACAAAAAAAGGGCACTCCACAGGAGCAGATGAATGTTGTTTTGATTATTTGTGTGTTCCTCTGCAGCAGACATTGTTTGGAGGAAAATAATAAGATTTCCTTTACAGTATTTTATCTAGAGATCACAGAGAGATTATAAACCATTGACATCTCAGACTGAGAGCCCATAAAATGCTGAGAGCAGCTGCACATGCAGCTCCTCTGAAGAAGGTGAGATCCATGAGGCTGCTTTTAAGCATTTTTAAAACATC
Organism: Dicaeum eximium; assembly: GCA_013396995.1. Taxonomy (NCBI): domain Eukaryota; kingdom Metazoa; phylum Chordata; class Aves; order Passeriformes; family Dicaeidae; genus Dicaeum; species Dicaeum eximium. The sequence continues at coordinate 492,454 of VWZP01006571.1, forward strand.
TGCTTCTTGTGAGGCAGCTGTAAGGCACAGTAGATATATCTGACCCAAAATACTGTGAGCTTCCAAAGCAGCCAAGAGTCCCTCCTGAGATGTCAGACTGGACCATCCATCTACAATGCAATATGCAGGTCAAAATTAAAAATCTCAAAGCAGTCTGAAAATGGAAGTCTCTCTGAAACATGATTCTCAGCAGAATTATATCAAATTAAAAAAAAAATAAAAGATAGGGCTACAAGGGGACATAAAAAGATGACAGTCAGAGAAGGCTGAGATATCATCAGAGCTGGACATAATGATCCTTGAGGAACCCTTCTCAGGACATTCTGTGATTCTGTGAGGTTCTGCTCACAAGCCAGCTGGAATAGCCCCCACAGGATCTCTGTCTGGAATGCTCCTCTTGAAACCACTGCAGCAGGTTGAGGCTTTGGGATGCTCCTGGCAGACCTCAGGGAGCAAAGAGAGCTTTGCAAACATCATTTGGAAACTTTTTGGAAGGCTTGATCCCACTCACAAAGGTTCCCTCTGCCAGGTGTGTTTGTGGAGAGGAGGCCTCCGTGGAACATCTTGGAGATGTTTTGCTGACTGTAGAAACAAAGAGGTGTCTGTGCAGCTGGGGAACACAACCCCATCCCCTTCCATAAGATGTAGAAATGTGTCTCTCCCAGCAAATATCACCTGTGGGACTGGAGAAGGTCCTGGTTCCACTGTCCCCTCGCTGTTGGCCAGGGCAAGGACTTTGGTGGCCCTGTTCACCTGCGCAGCTCTTTGGGACTTGGAGCCAATGAGTTCCCTGGAACCTGCAATTCTCACCTGCCCAGAGGAGCCAGAAAACAGCAGCAGCTCCTTCACCCTTTTCCATCCTCCCCCATCACCTGTGAACCACAACTCTGGGTCATGGGATGAATGCAGCTGTAGGGCAGTGATGTTGTGGAGGCCCAGCATGAAAAGCTGAGATCTCACTTGTTACAGAATAAATCAAATTACTAACATGCCTTAAACCAGGAGGATGAGGCACATGGAACAAAGTCAACTTGTTCCTTGATGAAGAGCAGGCCATGGATGGCTTGATAGACTGAAATATGTTTCAAACAAAGGTTTACGTTTAAATTTACGGACAAAATAAAGTGTACAAAATTATCAATACAAGGATGGTTGGAATTGTACAAGTGTTTCACTTTCCTATGAAATCAAATGTTATTGAGCACAGTGTAACTGGGTTATCCCAATCCAGTTATAAAATACTGCCACAGTGATTCAGGTTTGCAGTTCAGGAATCTTGGCTTCAGGGAAGCACAAAATATCCACATACATGCGTGTACCTGCAGAAGTTGTGGGGTTGGACTGGGTGATCTCCAGAGATTTCTTCCAAAATCAATGATGCTGTGATTCCATGAAATGGAAATTTCTCAGGAGCCCTTTAATTCACTGAGCAGAATACCTAACGATGCATTTATTTTTAATTTATGTTTTAGGCCCATGGGTTTCTTTGCCTGGAGAGCTCAGAACCAAGTTCTCTCTCTGAAAATTGAGCAAATTGACACAGGACTCATGGAGTCTGTGCACTGTGTTGTCGCTGCATCATTCTATACCGTGAAGAAGTGATTTTGCATTTTATCTTTCCAGAGAACCAAATTTCCTAAATGTACAAGGGACACATGATGCATAGAAGGAGACATCAACCACTGACTACAATTCCATATTGTGGATCATTCCTGTTATGGCCCAGTTATAGCACAGGAGTAGATTTGAATAAAGATATTTTAACCCTTTAGATCTCTGTATAGATCCCTTTTCCAAGCAGGGAATAAGCCTTAATTTTGCCTGAAAAATATCAGATCTTCCCCACAGCTATAAAAGGACTGGGTGGGAAGGAGCTTGCTTTATCAAGTCTGGAGCTCAGTGTTATTTGCAGCTTTTGGCTACCCTTACCAAATGAGAAAAATATTTATTCAACAGACCAGAAAGCTTTGCCAGTGCAAGGGTGAGCTTTCAAAAACGAGGCCCATTTTGTCTCTGTGTTACTGGAATGTCACACACCCATTGGTTTCCAGGAACAGCCCAAAATCCTGTCCTGGGAACATGCTGAGCTCAGCACCAGTAGCCCAGCTGTGGAGCAGCACAATGAGAAATTTGGGAATTACCATCCCCTCAAGATTTTGTGATATTATGAAAAAAAAAAAGCTGAAGTGGGGCTATAAAGTCAGGTGCTACCACAGATGTTTATGTTCATCTCTTCTTTGACATCAGGTGAAAGCAGCAGCCCTGACCCTGCGACCCTCCCTCACCTGAACCACTGCAAAAATCAGTGTGGCTGTACCCAGAAGAATTCTGGGGTGAGAGTGGGTGACTTGTAGGGCACAGGAGGACTGTGAATGGATTTAGTAAGGGTAGCCTGGAAGGCAGAAGCACCAGCACATGGAGCAAGTCCAGAGGTGGCCACGTGTTTCTCGCTAACAGGGAAATACCTTTGACTAATAATTTAGCTGAAGATATAAGGGACCCAGCTCTGAAGGTGACAGTGCCCGAGTCATGGCACGCCACGTCATTTAGGGTTAAAGTGTGGATCCTGCCGTCCTGCTCAGAGATTTCGGTCACCAGGTTGTTGTGGAGGGGGGTCCCATCGAGCCACCACTGCACGTTCCTCACGCCCGGGTGCGAGAGCTCGCAGGTGAACGTGGCTGACTCGCCCACAAACACGTCTGTGCTCCTTAAACCCGACACTATCACTGCTGCTTCTTCTGCGTGACAGAGCAAGAGAAGGTGCCAAAGGAAAACAAAAACAAACACGCACGAGCCGCTCCCTGCAGAGCTAACCCAAGCCCAAGTGCAGCTCTGGGAGAGTTAAACTTGTAGTGCTTTTCCAAGGGGAGAAAAAAAGAGCTAAAATTTTCTTGAAGAGGGTTTGAAACCACCTTCCATCCCTCCAGCTGCTTGTAGGAGCAGTGTGTGTGTCCAGAAACATCATTTCACTGGGAGGAAACTCCACTCCTTGCCTAGGTTATGCCTGGCTCTCCTGTGTGTTGCAACCATCTGCAGAAGTGGTATGAGGCAGAGAGGCACTTAAAGATCTAAATGTTCAATTGGGTGCTTTAAAGGAGTAATAAGATTATCAACAATGATAGAAGCTGTAATAAGAATTTCAGTATTTTTATGACCACTGCTCCAAGTTTTTCAGCAGTATCACCATCTGTTCTGAAACACAGTATGGTCAGTACTTGAAACTAGTTTAACTTGAAAAGATGGGTCAAACCTCAGCCTGGAGGTGAGTGTTTATATCTTCACTGGAATCAGGAAAGAAATGGATGGACTTCCTGCTGTTTGGCCAAAGATTTTGGAGGGAGAAATCCAGGCAGGAAACCGGAGCATTTCCACCCTGTTTCACCACCTTACCTTGCACGTACACCGACCCTGTGGTGATCTCGTATCCGGTGCTGCAGGTGTAATCCCCACAGTCATCAGGTTCTACCCCATGGATGATCAGCTCAGCCACTCTGCCCTTCAGCTTCACCTCGTACTTGTCACTGGGCTGAATGACCACCCCTCCTTTCCTCCACTCCACGGGAGCGTCCGGCTTGGAGATCTCACAGTGCAAAACTGCCGTGCCCCCTTCTTCGGTCTCTACGTTTTTCAGCTCTTTGTTAAACAGCACTGGCAGTACTGTGGTGGAGAAGCAACTGCGTCAGAGACGGCGCTCAGAGGTGAGAAACCTGCCTGTAACTTCTGCAGCTGGGCTGTTCCTCTCTTTCTGGACCACAGTTTGCCTGCTAGCCACTCATGGAATCAGCTGCTGATCCTGCAGAGGTGCCCAGTGCTGCTCCATAAAGGCTGCCAGAGGTCACAGGGCCTCTAAAGGTCTTCACATGGCCACACTCACCATTCTCAGTGTAAGCACGTAGAGCACAACAACACCAAGCACAACACAGAGTCAGAACCCTTTAGGCTGGAAAAGACCTTTAAGATCAAGTCCAGCCATTAACCCAGCACAGCCAAATCCACCACTAAACCACGTCCCCAAGTGTCAAATCTACATATCTTTTTAATATCTCCAGGGATGGTGACTCCACAGCTTCTCTGGGCAGGCTGTTACAATGCTTGGCCACCCTTTCAGTGAAGAATTATTTTTTAATACCGAATCTAAACCCACTCTGGTGCAACTTGAGGCCAATTCCTCTCGTCCTATTGCTTGTCACTTGTGAGAAAGACCAACCTTTACCTCACTACAACTTCCTGTTGGTAGTTGAAGAGAGTGATAACATCTCCCCCAAGCCTCCTTTTCTCCAGGTTAAAAACCCCCAGTTCCCTCAGCTGGCACATGAGATTTTGGGTGTTTAATCACTGAAATCACATGCCCTGAGCAGGAGTTTGTTATGGTGACTAAACCCACAACCAATAAGTGTGATCTAATGTGAAAGACATAGAATTTTTAGCACAGAATGAATAAAACTGTAAAATCCCAAACCAGTAGAGTTTTTAGTACCAAATGAATAGAAGTGTAAAATCCAAACCACAGAATTCTTAGTACAAAATGAATAAAACTAAAACCCCAGGCCATAGAATTCTTGATACAAAATGAATAAAACAACAAAATCCAAAACCACAGCCACAAAGAAGGGCAAAGGACCACAATACATGGGCTGCTCAGGCACTAAGACATACAATGGAGCAATTTAAAATGGACTTGTCCTAGGTATGGTGAAATACTCCAATTTGCTTTCACAGAGTGTCAATGGTAACTCAGCAATAAGATTTCCATGTGGATGTGGCACTTGTGGACATGGTTTAGTGGCGGACTTGGCAGTGTTGTGTCAATGGTTGCACTCAGTGATCTCAGAGTGCAGTGCACTCAGTGATCTCTTTTTCAAATTAAATCAGAGAATGGTTTGGGTTGGAAGGTGTCTTAAAGATCCAGTTCCTGCCATAAACAGGGAACCTTCCAGCAGACCAGGTCTCTCAGAGCCCCATCCAGCCCAGCCTGGATGATTCCAGGATCCCCCTTGTGAAGGATGGGCACAGCCAGGCCCGCTCTGCCCCAAACAAGCCGTGTGGTTGCTCTGACCTGCAGCGAAGCCGTGGTCTGCTGATCCCCCGAGTCACACATGTATTCTCCAGCATCCTGAGCCTCGGCCTGGTAGATGAGGAGCTCAGCTCGTGTCCCCTCCTGGCGCATCTCGTACTTGTCCCCGGGCTGCAGCACCGTGTCCCCTTTCCGCCACTCCAGGCGTGCGTGGGGCCGCGTGAGCTCGCAGCGCAGCACGGCCGTGCGCCCTTCCTCCACCTCCTCGTTCCTCAGCCACTGCTTGAACAGCACAGGCAGGCCTGGCAAGGGGCAAAGGGATGCAAAGAGGAAATAAAAAATGGGTGAGGCGAAAGTAGGAAATAGGAATGTTTTGTTGTTAAGGTGTGGGCAGAGCTATTCATGAAGTTCATGGGCAGTTCTGGCTGGGTTTCCCTGAGGAGAGCTTCCAGGGATGCCAAAGTCAAACCTAGACAGAGGAGGAGGAGGAAGGGGAATTAATCAGCAAGAAAAATTTGATTTCTCTGTGAGCTACATTTCTCTCTTCATATCCCAGACTTGTTTTCACAAAGAATTTAAAGTTCAGTAATTATTACTAAAGGCCAGATAGCTCTCCATCCTTGAAATAAAATCATAGAATGGGATAAAATCACTCAAAGAACAAATATAGATAAAAATATAAAATATACACACATGTATATATATATATATATATATATATAAAATATATATATTAATATATTAAATTAGAATATATAGAACATATAATAAAATTAGAATATATAGAATATATTAGAATATATAAAATATGTAAACTAGTATAATAGAATAATATGCAAAATATAATTATGTATATTATATATATTATTAATATCGAGAATAATATATGTCGATTATATTAGAATAGATACAGAATATATAAATCTGGTGTTACAATCCAAGGCTTCAGATCTTGCAGCCAGAGATCAATCAGATCAAGGCTTGAAGGGACATCTGGAGGATGGAGAATCCTCCATTCCTCTGGATCTCAGTTCCAAAGTCTGACCACCCACCAAAAATTGGGCTTTTTCTAATCTGAATTTCTCTCACTGCAGCTTGCACTTGTTGCCTGTCATGTCTTTAATGAGCCCACCAAGACAGTTCTGTGCCTCTCTCTTATGTAGATCTCTACTAGGAAACTGCAGAAAGCAACAGGGTCTCCCTTCCACTTTCTCTTCCCCAGTTATCAAACTCAGCTGCCCTCACCTCTGCTTACACTTCGATCCCAGAATGGTTTAAATTAGAAGGTACTATCATCTTTTCCGAAACCCTGCCACCATCATGGCCACCTTCCACTATCCCAGGTTGCTCCAAGCCCTGTCCAACCTGGCCTTGGACACTTCCAGGGATTCAGGGGCAGCCACAGCTTCTCTGGGCACCCTGTGCCAGGGTCTCACCATCCTCATTGTAAAAAATATATTTCTTATACCTAATCTAAATCATCCCCCTTTTAATTTAAAACCATCACCCCTTGTCCTACCACAACAGAGTTTGTCCACGTAGTGCTCCAGGTCCCTGACAAACTCGGTGGATTCTGCTGCGCTTGCTCCACTGATCAATGTCTCTCTCATAGCAGAGAGCTCTGAGAATCCACGTTCTCTCCTCTCACCACTGCTGGGCACAGTGGAAACCCTACCTTTGACCTCCAGCCTGGCCGTGGTCTTGCCAGCAGCCGTGTGGCAGCTGTACTCGCCGGAGTCGGCGCGGTTCAGGTCGCGGATGAGCAGCGAGTGCACCTTCCCCTCCTGCTGGATGCTGCACTTGTGGCTGGAGCGGATCACGGACGTGCCCTTCTTCCACTCTACCGGGACATCAGGCCTGGACACCTCGCAGGACAGGTGGGCAGTGCCACCCTCCTGCAGCTCCAGGTTGTGCAGCGCCTTCACAAAGGTGACGGGGGCAGCTGTGGGGAGAGGGGAGCAGCACTGCTGCAGCATCCTCACCCAGCATCATCCCCAGGGCAGGGCAGGGCTGGGTGTCTGTGGTTACATTCAGAACCAGACCGAAGAGGAGCAAACAACATAAGGCATTGGCATGGGCCATCATTCAAAAATCGTTCTGTATATCTTAAAATAAAGGGTTTTCAGAGCTTTCAGACTTTTCTTTTTGTAAATATGATCTAAAAGCATCATAAGTAGATTAGTCCAGAGCATATTCTTGACACTCTTCAGCATTGATTCTGACATATGGTCAGCTGCGTAGTTGGATGGTCTTCAAAGGATGTTAATGTTAATTATTATATCAAAAAACATAGAAGGATGTTAATATTAATTATTATATCAAACAACATCAAAGGATGTTCATATTAATCTTCGTTCCATGTACAATAAAAATGACTGGAATGACTGGTTCAGATGTACCTGTCTAAATTGCTAAATTAGATTAGCAGAACCTCCCAACATTTCCAGGGCTCCCTAATCCCAAATACACCTCTCCAGAAGCCAAAGCAGTGCCTGCCAGCACCTGCTCAGCCCCTCTTCCTGGGAGGCTGCTCACCTTCCACCTTCAGCTGTGCTGCTGACGAATGCTGCCCCACTTTGAAACTGATGGACCCACAGTCTTCCAGGGTCACCTTCCTCAAGATCAAACTGTGACGTGTCCCTTGCACTCTGATCTCATTCATTTCATTGGATTGCAGGGGAACATCCCCCAGGAACCACTGGGCATCCTGAGCTGTTTCCCGGGACAGCCTGCACTCGAACACCGCGTCCTCTCCTTCGTACGTGGCGACGTCCTTCAGCCTCTCCACGATGGTGGCTGCTGGTTCTTCACAGAAAGGGCAACAGAGTTTGAGATCTACTTTCAAGTGATGCTTCCTGGGTTAAACGTTGTTAGGCTCTTTCTTGACAGTACTAGGTTGTTGTTATTTGAGGCCCTAAGTAATAAATCTGGGGTTGTTCAGTGTGGAAGAGAAGGCTTATGGGAGATTATAAAAAGGAGGAAGGAGGACTTTTTATAGGGGTAGATAGTGACAGAAAAAAAAGGGGAATGGTTTCAAACTGAAAGAGGACAGGGTTAGCTAAGATGTTAGAAAGAAATTGTTCCCTGTGAGGGTGGTGAGGCCCTGGCACAGGGTGCCCAGAGAAGCTGTGGCTGCCCCTGGATCCCTGGAAGAGTCCAAGGCCAGGCTGGACAGGGCTTGGAGCAACCTGGGACAGTGGAAGGTGTCCTGCCCATGGCAGGGGGGTGGAACTAAATTATCTTGAAGGTCCCTTCCAACCCAACCCATTCTTTGGTTCTATGACTCTGAACTCATGGAAATGTAGGTACATGGGCACATAGCAACATATTACAATGCTACAGATGCTTGATCAATGTCTGCAAGTGTATTGAAAGCTTGCAAGTTATCCTGTGTTATGCGTGTAACAAATATTTAATATGTGTATAATCATAACCTGTGTGTTGTGAAAAAATTGTCAACAGATTTCCATGGGTAGAAATTAATTATCATTAAACCACAGAACCAGTGACTAAAGACCCATTTCTAGAGGTAACTGACCCAGTTATTAGCCCTGTGAAACCTCTCTCATCTCTGAGATCCCTGCAGGCACAGGACAAGGTTTAGATGCCAAATTACTCAATCCTGTGCCCCTGCCGTGGTGCCAAGCTGTGCCCAGCTCTCCCCCACGCCAAGCCCCACCTTTCAGGTGCACTGCTGCCGTGGTTTGCTGGTCCCCCGTGTCACAGGTGTACTCCCCAGCATCAGCCTCGCTCAGGTTGTGAATTGTCAGCTCAGCCACGGCCCCCTCCTGGCGCAGCTCGTATTTGTCACTGGGTCGCAGCACTGTCCCCGCCTTCTTCCACTGCACAGCGGTGTTGGGTTTGGAGACCTCGCAGCTCAGAGTGACACTGCCACCTTCCTCAGCTTGTTGGCTCTGGAGGGGTTGTGTGAAGGTAACTGGAGAGGCTAAATCAAGAAAAATCAGAGGGGGAAATAAATCATGTGTCATTGATGACTGTGTAACTAAGCCTTGTGTTTGCTCAAATTCTGGTGCTGTCCTAAATTTGGTTCAAACTTACTTCCAAAATTAGTTTAAAAGCAAACCAAGGGATGACAGAAAGTGCTGGATTTCCAGGAGCTCTAAGGGCTCTGCACTCCTCAAGAATCACTGGACACTGCATACACTGAGCACCTCAAGGATTATGCTCCTCCTTGCACAGGAATGGTCATGAATACAGAGTTTTGAGCTTCTCAGTGCATGTATCTCCAAATGGGTACCAAAACCAGACCTCAAAGCCTACTCCTGGTGTCCAAGTACTTGTGTATTTGGGAGAGGGCATGGAGAAATGTCCTTCTATAATATTCCTTATTTGAAAACTGGACCAGCAGAGAAAGGAACCCTGGCAGTCTCTGTGCTGATGGTACCACTGGTGGATCAAGGTGCAGTTTTAATGGGTGGATTTATGAAGTGCCACATGTAGAAGTTCAGCTCCTCAAGTCCAGTTCCCTGGAAGAACCTCAGTGGCTCCACACTTTTTGGTATTGAGATATATATATGTACACACACACACACATATATATACATATATATATATATATATGGGTTTTTTTGTTTTTTTGTTTTTTTTTTTTTCAGCCAATTGGCTGAATTGCTATTTACAGTGTGACTGCACAGGCTTCCTCAGCTTCCTGGGTCTGGAATTTTTTTCAAGGACTGCTGGAGTGGCTGAGCCCACACACAGAGACACAAATTGGCCAACACCATCAGAGGACCTGCTTACAGCACCCATATTCTGGTATCCTTGAGTTGTGGAGTCAGTGTAACTCTCAATCTCCCTTCATGGGAGAACCCTCAGGGATATTTCAAAAGCTGGGATTTAACAATATCCTAGTCCATCTTTGTTTTTCCTGATCATCTGTCTCAGAAAAAGTTACCTTAATATTGCATTTGTATCAGATCAGATTTGAAAAAAAACCAGATATATTGTCACATTGCACCTATTTTAAAGATCTTTGGCACTAGCAGCGTTTAGGTGCCTCACTCATTAGCTGCAGTTGTGTCCAAGTTTGAACAATTTCACCTTTTCATTCAAAAATGGATCACCATTATTCCAGGCAGAACTACAGCTCAAAGGATGATTAAGCACCAAAAATAGCCTTATCTTAATTTTAGCTCCAGACCTGGCTGTCTGGGTGACCAGAGAGAGGCCATAGGGTCTCAAAGTGTGGAAGTAATTCCTGCACTTGGTCCCAGCATTTTCTTTGTTTAAGACACCACAGGACTTCCAAAGCAAAAGGACTCAGCTGCTTTTGGCAGCACAGCACATCTGAAGTCAAGGACAGTAGAAAAAATCCTCTTGGCAGAGCCTAACTAAGGGAGTGGAGCAAGTTTCTCATCTTAAAAAAAACCCAACAAACCCACCTTTAACAGTCAAAGTGGCTGTTGTTTGTATTTCCATTATCACAGGTGTATTTGCCAGAGCCTTCTGGTTTTAAGTGATAAATCTTTAAAGTATGGATGGTTCTCTCTTGCCTGATTTCACACTTGGAGCTTGGGGAGGTCACCTGAGGGCCCTTTTTCCATTTTACCTCAGCACTGGGCTGGGAGAGCTGGCAGCAGAGGACAGCTGTGTCCTCCTCCTGCACTTCCCTGCTCTGCAGTTTCTCCTTAAAGACTGGAGGTGGCACTGAAATTACAAACAAAGCAAAGGATTTGTTTGCTTTGTTTTGTTTTCCAGGCACCTTTGTCTTGTTTCCTGCAGTGTTAAAACTATAGCTGAACGGTTGAGTATTAGAAAAAATTCTCTGACTTCTGTGTTATTTACTGAGGGGCTTCGAATAGGGAAGGAGGAGGATTTTGGACAGAGAATTTAATCAAAATAACGTTTAGAGAAAGAAAGAAATAAAAAAACAGATCTAAGCAACGTGATCTGGTTGAAGACGTAGAGGGGTCGGACCCAGATGGCTTTTAAAGGTCCCTCCAAATCCAAATTATTCTAGAATTCTAAAAGGGCTGGTGGAAGCAATGAAAATTCCAGGTCTGTCCATCCAAGCAGTGAAGCCAAGCTCATAATTTCTCCAGGAATCAGAGAGCTTCAGGAAGATGGTGAAATGTGTTTATCCCTGTTTATCCATCGTGATTGCAGTCACAGATACTTTGAAGCACAAACATCCCCAAGCCACAAGGGGTGAATTTTGGCCTTGAATTTGCTGCCAGCATGAGCAGAGCACCCCCTGTTCCCACTGACCCTGTTCCACAGCACAGGGAGCCCTCACCTTTCACCGTGAGCTCTGCCGTCGACGTGTGGGGTCCCACCCGGAAGGTGACGGTGCCAATGTCCTGCTCAGTCACCTTCCTCAGGGTCAGGCTGTGGATCCTCCCCTTCTCCACCGAGATCTCGTTCATCTCGTTGTTCTGCAGGGCCACATCCTGCAGCTTCCATTCCACGTCCCTGGCGTTCTCGTGGGAAACCTGGCACCGAAAGGTGACATCGTCCCCTTCGGACACCACCGTGTCCTTGAGGCCGCTCACGATGGTCACGTCAGGCTCTGCGAGGGGGCAGAAGTGGGAAATGAAAGGGAAAACATGGATCAAATCACGGAACCATGAATTATGCAGGCTGCAGTGGGCTTTTGGGAGTCCAACCAGTGCTCAAAGCAGGCCCAGGTTGCTCAGCACTTTGCCCTTCAAGGGTGGAGACAGCACAGCCTCTCAAACCACATTTCAAACTCTGCTGTCAGCGTACTTGGCAACAGGACAAATGACTTTGGGACAGTGGCTTTACTACTTGTCCTTGCTAAGAGACACATTGCATTTTTTTTTTTTTTAATATGCTTGACTGGGTGAAAAAGGCATGAATGCTGGATGCCAAAACCAGGATTTTGAAATTGGTTCCATTTACACTTAGACATCTTCACAGGATAATGTTAAAGCCTGATCCTCTCTACTGTATTTCTGTGAACAGATTTGCTTCCACTCCATGCTGATGCTCTAAACTGGCTGAGGCCCTGGCTGGCTTTGTCCTCCCAGCAGGACTCACTGGGTTGGTGTGAGCACAGGGGTTCTGCACTGCAGTTTGCCTGAGTCCTGCTTCTAGGACTGCTGGGCACTTGTGCAAGGATGATACAGAAAACCCCCAGCAGGCAGAAGCTGTAAATACCCCCAAACCCACTGGGGAATACCAAAGGAATCATAAAATCACTAAGATTGGAAAAGACCTCTAAAATCATCGAGTCAAACCATTCAAAAAGCAGCCCAATCTCCCTCTGAGCAAGCACAGTGGATATTCCTACAACTGAGGTCACCATCTGCATGAAAAGCAGCTGGGTGTGATGTGCAGGGGATCTACGACGTGGAGCAGCCTGTGGAGATGCTGGGGGTGTTTGTTCCACACCAGTGGTCCAACCTTAGCTCTGCAATGATATTAAAGCCAGATGCAGCTGCCATGTGACTGGAAGCTGGGGCTGGACCATCTGTTCAGTCCCATGCACATGATGTCAAGCAAATATTCCAAGCTATGAGTCACAGAGTACAGCTGCCTTACCCTCTCCTGTCCACCAAGTCAATCTTTGCTTTGCTGCACCTACTGACCATAAGATTTTTGTTTTTAAATACCTTTCCTATGCTCTGTGTCGACCAGAATAACTCATTTTATGTAATGTATGTGTATATAACTCAATCATGTTGCAAAATCCTAGTTTCCTAAAGGGGAAAATCTCCTTTTTTTCCAACAAACAGGTCTTGCCTTTCACGGTGAGTTTGGCAGAGCTCGTCTGGTCTCCAGCCTTGCAGGAATATTCCCCAGCATCCCCAGGCTCCAGGTGGTGCACACGGAGCTCCCGGAGGGTCCCATCCTGCCACATTTCATACTTGGAGCTGGAGTGCAGGAGGACTCCATCCTTCCTCCACTCCACTTCTGCTTTGCTGATGGAAATCTCGCAGCGCAGCCTGGCTGTTCCTCCCACTTCCACCTCCTCGTTCCTCAGCTGCTGCTTCAGCTGTGGTTTGATGGCTGTAAAATGAGAAATAAATAATACATGAGCTCTCTGCTTGAATGCCAGGTCTGCATAGCTCAGCACAAGGCAGTGGGCTCTGGTGCTGCAGTACAGTTTTGCATTAAGTGGTGATATGACAATAAAACAATTTTTTTTCCCCCTATAGGATGACCTGTATTGTGTACATCCAGAGGATCAGAAAGTTCCCCAAATATTTTTAAAAATAAAAATATATTAAAATTTATAATAAATAATTAATAACTTATTTAGATTAAATATAAATATTTTTTAAAACAAAGTCCAGGGCATCTACTTCATACTTTTTATGCATCTGCTCAGCATATTTGCAGCTCCAACACACAAAGTTTTGGCTAAGCAAAAGCTGGCACTTTTTGTTTAAACCAGTGTAAATCTTTGCACTTTTACAGAAATACCCCTGATTTTCAACAGCTAAATAATGTAAAGGTTAAACTAATTTCTGACTTCTCAGCTGTCTTTTCCAGACCCAGAACATCATCAGTGAGTCCTTCCAGATGATGCACAAATGGACATTTATTCAAGTAGAGCATGGAACAGCTCAGACAACAGCTTGTCACTGATGGAAACAAGAAGGGAATATCCATGGGGTGTGTGTGAGCAGTGGGAAAAACAGGAATCTGTGTGGTTCCAGTAAAAACCCTGCTGTGAGACAGGCAAAGCAATCTTGCAAATATGGCTCTTTCACCCACAGTTGACCCTGTGGCTGCTTTTTGAGTCAAAGTCAGCAAAAATATATTGTTTGAAAGGTTATGGCTTAGATCAAAGCCACAAATCCCACCAAACTTCGAGACAATCACAAACATTTCATGGATGGTGCTGGCATGGCCCTGTTTGAGCAGGGAGGTTGGACCTGTGGCCCATTCTGTGATTCTGTAATTAATCACAGACATTATTCCTGGTTTGGTTAAACCCAGCATTCTCGGGATCTCCACAGGGAGATTAAAAACCTCAAAATGCTTTTTTAAGTGATGCGTGACTTTGCTATTGATTCAAGCGAGCCAGGAAAGCTGCTAAGTGCCAAAAAAAGGTTTTGTTAGTATTTCAAAATCCCCGTGACGCAGAATTCCTTGCTTTTATCATGTCAGAGGAACGGGTCAGTGCACTGCACTCTCTGCTTTACAGGCTTAGACAGGAACCCTGTCCCACCAGATCCACTCCTCTGTACTCTGCTTTGTGACTGGGCAGATCTTTTCCTCGTTATCTTAACTTTTGGATTAAACACCACCAATTCAGACAGTTCCACCAGTGCCTCTTCTCCTCCATCCCAGGTGGGTGCAATGCTAACCATTCACTCTGAGGACTGCAGTGCTCTGCTGGTCTCCCGTGTCACAAGTGTAATCAGAGGCATCCTCTGGCTCTACATTATGGATCACAAGCTCAGCTGTGCACCCAACTAATTTAATTTCATATTTGGCACACGGGAAGAGCTCCATGGTGCCTTTCCTCCACTCCACGGCCGCGTTATCCTTTGTCAGCTCACACTGGAATTTCGCCGCGGCTCCTTCTTCTGCCTCCTCGTCTTTGAGCTGCTTTTGGAAAAGAACTGGCAGAGCTAAAAGAGAAAAGAAAAGGATCAGCAGGATCTTTTAGTGAAGCCTGAGTCAAGTCCTGGTTAACACAGACTGACAGTTGGAGAATAAGGTGCTCTGCTTTTCACTTTGATATTCCTAGGTAGGATCTGTGTTTTCTAATTTTCCTGGCACAGCTAGGAGATCTTGCTGCATCAGAAGAAGCCACCTGTATCCATAACATTTATTTCCTTTGTTCCTTGACTGAAATCCTTCCCAGTGGTGAATTCACTGAATGGTTTTATCCCTCAGTTGATCTAACAATGATCTCAAGAGCAAAGAACTTCAGAACTCCGCGGGCAGCCTTGAGAGGTCAGGGATGTCGTTGTCTGTCTTCTTACAGTATTTGAAAGAAAATATTCTTTATAAATATTCAAACAACATGTCATGTGAAATGTCCAGATGTTATGTTTAATCACTGCTTTTTCTTGAATTTCTCCTCAGGCACAAAGCTTGAAAGCATTTCTTATTAGAGCCCAAAACTCAAACACAGCATTGGAAGACCAAAGTATCATCTTCTTCCATTCTTATTTTAAAAAAATCCTAATATATCAGATGAAAAGGAAAATATTCATAGAGGATAAGAATAATGCACTTTAAAATACTCACATTGAAATGGTTGTTTTGCCTGTTGGAGGAACCTGTTCCTTTAGGAGTCAGCTCACACCACGTACCTTTCACATTCAGAGCTGCCCTGCTTTCCTGATCCCCCGTGTCACAGCTGTATTCTCCTGTGTCTTCTAATCTGAGATTGTGTATCAAGAGCTCTACCAGGCATCCCCTTTGCCTCATTTCATATTTCTGGCTGGGCTGCAGCCCCATGCCTCCTTTCCTCCATTCCACTGCAGCACTGGGTTTCGACAGCTCACAGCAGAACGTGGCTGTGCTTCCTTCATCAAATTCCTTATTTTGTAAAGGTTGCTTAAATGTTATGGGCAGTGCTGTAAAATTGGAGAGGAAAACGTTTCAAGAGTGTTTCAGTGTAAGAAGGATCCAGCCCTACCATCATCCTTCAGGTATGGTTTATTCTAATGATTCCATAATCCTGGGGGTGCAACTCTCTGTCTTGGCAGAATCTTTCTTGAACCACTAAGGGAACCAAGAGCTGAGGACAGGCAAAGTTAGGAAAGATCTAGTCTTAGTGGTCAACAGAATGGCTTGGTTTGGGGTCTGAAGGAGTCAGACTTTCCTGTGGAAGAGTTTCCATGCCAGCTATGGATTCTTTAGGCAAAGACCACTGGGAACGGCCTCTCTTACACAGATCCCTGTCCATTAATAGAGGTCTGTGAGTTTGAAGTATTAAACAAAGAAAGCCCCAAATAAGGCTTCTATCAATGTATAAAAGATCAAGTAGTATTGATCTCTTGGTAAGAGATCACAGGGAAGAGATAAATGGGAAGGGAAATCCAGATTTCAGTTAAGGCCTTGCTCTGCAAGGTACAAGGAGTGAAGGAGCACAGGTGTGGATTCAAGTTGTCTGCAGTGGCACCTGAAGTTCAAAGCCTCCAGTAACAACACAGCACATTCATATATCATAGAAATCCCTTATCCCCTAATTGGTGCATCTCCTACCATCCCAGGCAGGCATTACACCCCATTAGGCATCCCTTATCCCATTCCCATATCCAGCCACACTCCCTGCACTCAGGAGTGGAGGGTTCAGCATATTTCTGACATCCTTCAAAGGCAGGTTGGCTGGGGCTCTGAAAAACCTGGTCTGGTGGAAGGGGTGGCAGAGGGATGGAAATGGATGACCTTTGAGGTCCCTTCCAACCCAAACCATTCTATGATTCAATTGCTTTGTTGGTCATTAATCACTCCCGATACTGCAAGAAGAACCTTTCTACTTTGCTGTGTGCCATGCCCATGAAGAACATTTATTCTGGCGTGGACCAGCAACAAAACAAATCAATGGCTGCAGAGAAGACCAAAGGAAAAACTCCTTTCACTCCACTCCTATTGAGCCAAGGGTCACCACTGCCTACCATGCACGGCCACCACGGCCGTTGTCCGCTGGTGTCCGGAGTCGCAGGTGTAAATTCCTGAATCGTCCAGCTCCAGGTTAGAAATGACCAATTCAGCAGCACAGCCCTGCTGCCTCATCTCATATTTCAGACCAGGGTAGAGAGTGGTATCCCCTTTCCTCCACTCCACTGGAGCCTTGGGTTTGGTGAGCTCACACCTCAGCGTCACCGTGCCACTTTCTTCTGCCTCGGTGTCCTGAAGCTCTTGTTTAAAAAGGGCTGGTAGGGCTATAAAATAGAAACATGGCTTTGGACCTGCT
The DNA here is from genome assembly GCA_013396995.1 of Dicaeum eximium. Taxonomy (NCBI): domain Eukaryota; kingdom Metazoa; phylum Chordata; class Aves; order Passeriformes; family Dicaeidae; genus Dicaeum; species Dicaeum eximium. Next base: position 509,334 of record VWZP01006571.1, read on the forward strand.
GCAGCTGGGGCTTCGGAAAAAGGAAGTAGAGGGAAAATTAAAGCACCAAAAGAGGGTTTTTTTCCCAGATGTCTCTAAATCTCAATGCTCTGGATCCAAACTATGAAGCTATTTCCCCAGAGAAGTAATAGGAATATCTGCTGAGCAAGAAGAAATGGATTTCAGGGAGTTACATTTGCCATGAAATATAGAGAACCTAATCTAGGATCTAAAAATGGAATAATAGTTTTCTGACTCTAAAAGTACCCAGCGTGCTGCCCTGATCACTGAAGAAGTGTTCTGAAGATCAGCAGGGAATTTTCAGAGTTCAGATTCCCTCCTAATACAGAGACTTGCAAGAGTTCATACTCCTTCTTAAGGCAGGGAATTTTAAGGGTTCAGATTCCCTCTTAAGGCAGGCCACTTGCAAGAGAGATGTTGATTATTCTGACAGCAAAATACAGAAAAAAATGCACTTGGTTCTGCATTGCAATTCCCATTTTCTGCCTGGCCACTCCATGAGCTGCACAGACCAGGCTATTCTGCACATCTTATGATTTACAATCTTTTCCTTAAGCAACACTAAACCACAATTGTTATTTTTATTTTCAGAAAATATTACAGCCTTCTCCCTTTGGTTTTTACCATTGACTGTCAGCGTGGCAGTTGTCTGCTGATCTCCACACACACAGGTGTAAACTCCAGCATCCTCCTCCTCCAGCTCATGGATAATCAGCTTTGCAACAGCACCATCCTGACCCATTTCATATTTTCTGCTCTCTTTGAGCACCTCCTGCCCTTTCTTCCATTCCACCTCAGCAGGTTTTGTCAGCTCACACTGCAGAGCAGCTGTGCCATTTTCCTCAGCTTCCAGGTCCTTTAGCTCTCTCTTGAATTCTGGAGGCAGCACTGAAGAGTAAAACAGTTACCACAGAGAGTGTAAATTTTCCTTAAAACACAGCTTGGTGAGGTCCTGGGAGAGAGGTTTCATGGGGAAATACCAAGCCCTGATCCAGGCCAGTGGAACACAATGGAAAATCTTCCCCAGCTTCCCTGGACACTGGATCAGGGCAAGGGAAGTGAGATGAACCAGCACAGCTGAGGGGGACAAACACCAGCAGGGAATGGTTTTTTCCCAATTCCACAAAAGGAGGAAGCAGAGAGAGCCCAAAGGAACCAAAAGCCCAAGCAAACAGAAAGGGACATGGCAAGAGAGATTTGGGCAGGTTTGGAGGCTTCACCCCAAGGGTTACATTACCATGAACTGTCAAGGCAGCCGTGCTGGTCTTGTCTCCACACACACAGGAATAATCCCCAGCATCACTCAGGTCCAAGTCATGGACCAGCAGCTCCACAGCACGTCCCTGCTGCCTCATGCTGTACTTGGTGCCCGAGGCCAGGACCTGCTGGCCCTTCCTCCACTGCACACAGGCGGGGGCCTTGCTCAGCTCACAGTGCAGCGTGGCTGTTCCACCTTCTACCCCTTCCTGGCTGCTCATTTCTTCTTGGAAAAACGGAGGCAGAGCTGAAGGATGCAGGTAAAAATGTGTTACAAACTGAGGGTGTCTCCAGGGAGGGGTGAGGAAGTGACAGGGGAAAAGTTGTGAAGGTTGTGACAGAGGAAAGTTGTCAAGCCACAAAGAGAGGAAAGAGAAATGAAAATATCCTAGTAGGAATAGACATCCTAATCCTTTTGGCTTTACCTGCCTTCCTACAGGAAAACTGCACAGATTTACACCTGCTTGCTTCTACCAGGTTCCTCCTCAGAAAAAAAGCAGAATACCAGCTCTGAGCTCCTCAATTCACATGTATTGGTGTCTTCCATAAACTTCATGGCTTTGCACTCTCTTTTCCTACTCACAGAGCTGCCCTGCTGTGCTCTGACTGTCGACAGAGCTCCTTACTCATCCTCACTCCTTCTTCCTTGAGATATCCTTGAAGAGGCACATCCAGGACTCACAGATTCTTCTTGAGCCCAAAGTAAATCTCCAGCTGAATTCCAGCCTGGGTTCTTGTCTCAGAACACATTGTTCCCATTTACCATAATTCTTGTAGCCATTGCAACTTGCATCCTTGAAATAAATGTGGTGACCTTCACATATGTCCCTCTATTAACTAGGTGGGATAAAGGGATATTTAATCTGTTTAACAAGATTGGATATCTCAAAATTAGTGTCCAGTATTAGAGACTTAGTTAAAATATCCAGGCTAGAAAACAGGCTTAGCCCTGATTTGGCACATTTCCCATTCCAGCAGTGTTAAGCTGAAACACCAGCCTTGATTGTCCAGCAAGTTGTTCTTCCAACAAAGGAAGACCAGAAGGAGGTCACAGAAAGAATTTATTCTTTCCTTAGAAAAATCAGTCTCCCAGTGGAAATCTATCTTTGGGCATGAGGACAGAGATTATGGGCACAAAGCCCAGAATGGACATAAATTAGTGCAGAGGAAATTGTAACTAACAGAGCCTTATTCTGGATACTCCTTATTCCCTGTACTGAAATGGTTGGTATTGAGAATTCCAGAAAGAAATGGCAAAGAATAAACAGATTTGTGGTTAAGAGAATAAATGCAGGGAAGGAAAGACCAAAGAGCAGTGGAGTTACATGGTAGGAAAGGAATGGCAGAAGGGAAAGAAGAAAGGAGAGCAGGCTTGTGTTTAAGGAAAGGAAAAGGCAAAAGGATGGCACAGAGAAATGCAGACAGGTATTTTCCAGTTTCCACAGCCTGCAGGTCAGGAGGGGCAAGGAACATTTTCAACTTAGTGGAAGTTCAGTTAATAAGGATGAACAGACAGATGTGGAAAATTGAACAGCTTAGAGCAGAGGACAGAGGTTTCCAGCCAGGAAAGAGGAGGTCAGGGATGGCTTTACCCTGTACTGTCAAGACAGCTGTAGTCTGGTGCTCTCCACACACACAGGTGTAGTCTCCTGCATCCTCCTCAGCTACTTCATGGATCACCAGCTCTGCCTTGAGCCCTTCCTGCCTCATTTTGTATTTCCCACTCAGTTTGAGGATCCTCTGGTCCTTCCGCCACTCCACCGGAGCAGCCTTGGAGAGCTGACAGAGAAGGGAGACTTCTCCACCTTCCTCTGCTTCCTTGTCCTCCAGCTCTTCCTGAAAGAGTGCTGGCAGAGCTGGAGGATGCAACAAAGGGACAGCAGAAAACCAGAATTAAAATGCTCATTTCTGTTTTGAGATTATTTCCCCTCTTGCCTTTTTTTCAGCCTATTATAGATATTCTTTCAGCCTATTACAGATATTCTTAGCCATAACCAAGTTCAGAAAAGGGTCTTTCTTCAAGTGTAATGTGATTTCAGTCACCCTGAGGGATCAGTTCCCTGGGTTTTTGTTGTTATTTTTAGTGAAAGAGCAAAACAGAAAGACCCAGACCTCGGATCAACAGCACTCACAAATAACACTGGTGGATACAGAACTGTTTTACCCACACAAATGTCATTTTTTAGAGGTTGCTATTGCCATTTTCTGATATCCACATGAAAGCAGACAGATATCCAAATAAAACTACTCCTAGTTTTAAATTGAAGTTTGAAGGGCCATTACATCTAATTAAGAAATTTAGATTCTTATTACTCCTCATTTTGGAAATCATAACTCTAAGACAAAACAACCTACAGGAATTAAGCTCTGGAACAATAAACTTATCTCATTCTGCATGTCTGACTTCTTTAAAGAATCTGGAACCTTCAGAAAAACCATGGCCAGAGAATTTCCTCCTCTTTCTGCTCCCCCACTTCTTCTCACTTCTCCTTTTCCAGTTTCTGGAGAAGAGTGACCTGACAGCCCATAGCTGGGTGTTTTGGAGAAACTGTGGTGGACTGAAGTGACCTATGGGGTTGGAGCTGGAAAATGCAAATATTTCTCTCCTTTCTCCAAGAGGAGGATGGTGAAGTCGAAGGGAATTTCTCATTTTCTCCTTTTAGAGGACAGATTAATAATAACCAAAAAATTCACCATGAGCAACTCTTTCTCGGGAAGAAATGAGTTATAAATAGAATGAAGGAAGAGGAAGGGATAAAAAACAAAAACAAACTTCTGACCCAGGGAAGAAACTTCTACATATCAGAATTATGTCTATCTCAAGAGATATTTATCAATTTTAATAAGTTCTTTTTACCATGAACTGTTAAGGCTGCTGTTGTCTTCTGGTCACCACACACACAGGTGTAATCTCCAGCATCTTTTACTTCTAGGTCACAAATGACCAGCTCTGCAGTGGTGCCAGACTGTCTCATTTGATATTTGTCACTTGCTTTGAGCACTTTGGGCCCTATTTTCCACTGCACAGGAGCTCCTTTGGTTAATTCACACCTCAGAGTGACTGATGCTCCTTCTTGGGCTTCTTCATCCTTCAGCTCTTCCTTGAAAAGCACTGGCAGGGCTGGGAATGGAAAGCCAATAGAAAGTTTGTTTAAACTAAGTGGTCAGGGTAGTGAATTCTCAGCTGAAGTTCAAATCTGGCCAAATCAGGGGTTTGAGGTTGAGGCTGTGACTACAGAGATCTGGAAAACCAAATCCAGCAGTGAGACAAGAAGTGCTGAGATGACAGGCCAAGGTACAAGATTTAAGGTAGAATTCAAAGGATTTACCACAGGACAGAACATCTCAGCTGGTCTAACATTTCACAAAATCTACAAGATTTAAGGTAGAATTCAAAGGATTTACCACAGGACAGAACATCTCAGCTGATCTAACATTTCCTGGGTGCAATTCCCTTAAACCTACAACGCAGCAGCTCCCTTTTCAGCAGCACCAGACAAAAAAAATAAACACCTGAAGGAGAACTGGACACAAGTTAACAACAGGTGGACACTTCATGGGGGTTTCAGAGAAACAGAAAATGGACAATCAATCATCTGCATTTACCCTTCACTGTCAGAGAGGCCGTGCTGTGCTGGTCCCCACACACACAGGTGTAATCTCCTGCATCCTGCAGCTCTAGCTCACGAATTTCCAGCTCTGCCAGGGCACCCTCCTGCCTCATGATGTATTTTTCACTTGCCCTGAGTATTTTGCTGCCTTTCTTCCATGCCACAGCTGCAGCCTTGCTCAGCTCACAGCGCAGAGTGGCTGTTTGGCTTTCCATGGCTTGCAGGTCCTTCAGGTCCTCTTTGAAAAGGGCTGGCAGGGCTGAAGGTCACAAAAATGCACAGAGGACATTAAAAATGACATGTGGCACACGGGTGGCAGGAGGGGTGGGGTGGTACAGAAGCAGACAACATTTTAGGGTGGAAAAAGGGAGTTTTCCTCATAAATTTTGGACATTGGACAAACAAAAGACAGAAAGAGAAAAGCAGCCTGGATACAACCAGATCTTACAGAGTGTTTACAGATTTCAAGAAACAATTCAGCCACAGGTGAACACACAACTGATATCAACGAGCTGGCATAGAAACCCACAATACAACAGATGTATGTATATTATTTTTACCATGCACTATCAAGGCCGCTGTTGTCTCCTGCTCTCCACACACACACGTGTACTCTCCAGCATCTTTCAGTTCCACATCCTGGATAAGCAGCTTCCTGACCGTGCCCTCCTGCCTCATTTTGTACTTGTCACTGGCTTTGAGCAAAGTGCTGCCCTTCCTCCACTCCACGGGGGCAGCTTTGGTCAGCTCACACCTCAGAGTGGCCGCTTGACCCTCGGTCACCTCCTCGTCCCTCAGGCTCTCCTGGATGCCTGCAGGCAGCACTGAGGATGCAATGGTAACAGGGTTAAAGGAAGCAGCAAACACAACCTGCAGGTGAGGGCATGGGTGTGATCCCCCAGGTTTTATATTTTTCAGGTTCTGTGCTGCTTTAGTGTGTGGGTCTGGGCTCCATATCAGGGCATGGTGAGCTCTGTGCACAGAGCAGGGAGACAAAACAATTCCTTCTGCACCTGGGCACCAAGGACAAATGATCCAAATCTCAGGCCCAAGAGCACAAACAACGTGGGCTGAGGAGAGAAAAACAAGAAGGATGGGACTGGATGGGCTAAAGCTGGAATTGGACAATGAACTGCAAGATGCAAATGGAGCAGAACTGATCAAAGTGCCAGAGCCATGCCCGGTGTCCATTTTGTGCCCATTTTGGTTCATCTTGGGTGCAGCCCTGGCTGGGCTCTTGTGCTGCCCAAGGTGGATCCAGTGAGGAAATTCTTTTAATAAATCCCTGCTTTATTCTGTAACTCTGCCTAGTCTCTGTTCTAGGGCAGCCTTCATAAGGCATCAGGTGAGGAAAGAAAGGTGGGGAGGTGTCTTCAGGCTTGACCTCACATCTGCTTCAGAGATTAAGTCCTAAAACCACTTTGTACACAAAACTGGGGAAAGGTTTTACCCCTAAAACACAAAATTCATCCTCGTGGTCATGCCACGCAAGGTCAGACTTGGAGGAACTGCACACAGACAACAATGACCTTGGTGATAAAAAACAATTCAAACCATAATCTCAATAGCATTCAGATGGAGCTGGTCATTACCATGTACTGCCAAGGAAGCTGTGGACTGCTCCTCCCCACACACACAGGTGTAATCCCCAGCATCACTCTCGGTCAGACTGTGGATCACCAGCTCTGCAGTGACATCCTTCTGCCTCATTTTGTATTTCTCGCTAGGTTTGAGGGCTGTGTGTCCCTTTTTCCACTCCACTGGGGCAGGTTTGGTCAGCTCACAGTGCAGAGTGACTGCTTCACCCTCCTCAGCCTCCTCATCTCTTAACTCTTCTTTGAACAGGGCAGGAAGGGCTGAGAAACAGAGCAGCAAAGGTTTTCATGACAAGCAGCTCTTGGACACCAAAACCAACAATGTTCACCAACATCTATCACCTGGTTACTGACGTGAGGATCATCTCACAGAAAATGCTGATTTGTATCATAGACAAAAAGGGTCTCACACAGCTTCTTACAGCAAATATTAAATGAATTTGCTGATTGGTTTAGAGATGTATGGAAAATAAACAGCAGAAATGGGGAAATTTCATGTATGGTCAAAACTGCAACTTTCTCAGTATAACCCCAGCCTAGAAAATTAATATAACAGGTTGCACCATGACTGAGGAAAAGAGCTAAAGGAAAAAAATATAACCTTTTAATTTACACTGTAAGGATGCCTTCAGACCTACCCCAGAGCTAGGATAAGACTAAAGAGTAGGACCAGAGAGAGATCCTGAAAGGGCTTGGGTAGGAATAAAAAGGAAAGAGAAGGGTGATGTAGCCACTGCAGAAATCTGCCAAAATTCCCTCAGCCCAGGAAGTTCAGGTGCTTCCTGACACCTCATCCCTTTTGGAAGAACAAACAGAATGATTCAGACTGTAAGACTGGATGGAAATATGGCAATATGTGGAAGAAATAGGATGGGGTGACATCCACTAAGCCTTTGGAATGGGGTGGGAGTTACATTTGGATATAAAATAGCTGAGAAAGAGCTTGAGAGGATGGTCTCCAATTCCTTACCCTGACCAGCAAGAAAGAAATAATTGAGAATAAGAATGTGGAGGATAACTCTGCAGACATTAATGTAAACAGATTAGAGGGAAGGAAAACAAGGGAGATGTTGGTCTGCCTCTCTTTCTGGAATGTAAGTTGATGATGAGTGGACATGGGGAAAGCTGAAGTGTTTAATTCCTTTTTCTTTATTATTATTAAATGCTAGTTTTAATTAAGAAAGTAATAGAAATTCTGGCTTGGAAGAGAAAAAAATATTAGAGAATATTTAAATAAATATATTCTCAAAGCAGCTTGGTGTGATAAAATTTGTCCTGGAATTCTTAAGGGGCAGGCACAACCAATTTCAGACAGTGACACTGGAGAAATCAAAGACAGTGGCTTTGATTGTGGATTTGACATGTTCCTCAAGTATGGAAAAACAGAAACTAAGAGGTGAAAAAGTTATCTCAGATTGAAATGTACACATCTAGTTCTTGCTGTGCAATCTGAGATTCTAAAATCCCAGAGAGTAAAGAAAGAAAAATCACTCGTGTAAAGTCAGTGGAGCTGATAGAGCTCCAAATGCAAATGTCTGCTTTGAAATGAGCTGGAGGCCTCTGATTCCCATGGTCTGAGTTTGATAGATCTCCATTGACAGAAATGGGAATTTGGGAATACTCTTCACTCTTGAAGCTGAATCCCAATCATAATGCTTGTCATAGAAAAAGAGAGAGAGAGCAGAGAGAGAGTCCAAGGAATTATGGCCATTCAACTTAATTCTTTGAAAAACTCAAGATTTGCCAAGAGCTTTTCTCCTCATGAAAGAGTGGACCAGGGTAATTTTTTCTTGATATAGATTAAGCTTCCTTGACAAAAAGAAAGATATTATATGTTCTACATTATTCTTTTAGTAAAGTTTTAACTTTGGTATATGCAGAATTACAGAAGGGAAGTGCTACTGATCTGAAAACCACAGCTACAGGAAATTGAATTGGGATTTACACTCACAATGAAGGAATGAACTGAGCAGAGTTCAGGATTATTCAGCATCTTCTGTAGTGACTTGGACAAGGAAATGCAAATTCCATTAATTTTGAAGATGATCTCAAAGTGAGAAGGGAGAAAGGGTGAAAACATTTCTTTAAACTAGATTAAAATATAGAAGATTTGTATGCAGTAGTGGTGATTAAAATAAGCTGCAATTCAGCAAGGGCAGATGGAAAATACCTAGGAACAGTCAACAACACAAATACAAGAAGAAGCAGATCTGCAGTGAGGGATTTGGGGTTACAACAGTTTGTGGAGCAAATTCAAGCCAAAAAGTTCAAGCCCGATGCAAATAAATCCTCAAAATTCAGATGTGTAACTTGGAGTGTCACATTACTTCTTAGTTTAAATTTTATACAGATATTTTTCTGTTCCTATAAGAAGCAATTACTTTAGCCAGTTCAAGAAAGACTTTTGTTGAAATAAAGAACTTTCTGGCAGTAATGATGGTGACTTGGAGCTCAAGGATGGACTGACCTGTACAAGTCCATTTCAATTCTATTTTTCATGGTTAAATTGGAAGGTCAAGACTGAAGCAATCCTTGTTTTATTGGCAAGTACAAAGATGGGCAGAAAAGCAAAAAATCAATTGCCTAAATTCAGACTTATTGGATTCTCACGTGAGAGAGTGGCTGAAACTACTTCTCGCTGTCCTGTGTCAATAGTGAAAATAAAGTTTCCCTCTGCTCCATGGGAAGTTGGCAGATAAATTTGGCTGAAGACTGTGAAATATTCTCCTACTCTAATGCTGAGTATTCTGTAGTACCTGACTAAAAATCAACATTATTCTTGGTCAGAGTTGCAAAGAAAATTACGCTGAACCAAGTTTTCTTTTTTATTATTTAAAATGACTTGTCGAATCCTGACGAAAATTGAAATAAAATCATTGTTTCAAAAAGCTATGAATGTTCCTGCTGCTCCATTTGTCCAGGTTCTAGTCAAAAGTGACTAAAACAGAATTAAAAAAAGCAAATCCGTGACATCCTTCAGCCTTTGGTGTGGTACAGAGAAATACAGCCCTGCACCAACAAGAGCAAGGAGAATAAACAGGGGAAAATTTAGTGAAATCAGTGGAACTACAACCATGGTTAGAATTAGACAAAAAACCACAATAAAAAGAAGAAAATCTGTTACGAGCAGAATTAATGATGGTAAGACTAGGAAGATAACTTGCAGTGGGTGAGTGCTGAGGCTTGCAGAGGAGGAGGAGGGACAAACACCACCCAAAAATGTCCCAATTTCCACGCCCTTTACCGTGCACCGCCAGCGCCGCCGTCGTTTTCTCCTCTCCGCACACACAGCTGTACTCCCCAGCATCCCTGAGCTCCAGGGCATGGATCAGCAGCTGGGCCGTGGTGCCCTCCTGCCTCATGGTGTATTTTTCACTGGGTTTGAGCACTTTGTGTTTCTTTCTCCACTCCACGGAGGCAGCCCTGGACAGCTCACACTGGAGCGTGGCTGTTGCGCCTTCTGTGGCTTCTTGGTCCCTCATCTCCTTCTGGAAGCGCACAGGCAGGGCTGGGGGGTTCAAAAGGAGCAGAATGTGGGAGCCTGGCGGCAGCTCAAGTAACTATTCCATGTGGTCTGACAGCCACAAGTGATAAGCAAAGCCTTTCCCCATCAAATCCATCAGGATTGATGGGCACTCTGAGATCATGAGTGGCTTTGGAAAGCTGGAAAACACCTCACTCATAAGTCAGAGGTTTTTATGGTGAAGTCCATGCTATGAAGAACCACATCAGCCTCAACTTCAGACCTGCATGACTGAGACCTACCTCGGATATTGCCTGCTAGAATGGAAAATAAAGCCTAACCAAAGCATCTAAATTCTATGGAAATGCAAATCGTTACTGAAAAAGTTCATAAATGAGCCTATATCTGAGACATCAGTTTCACTTTTCCATGAGGGACCTTCAAAAAGTCCTTTCCTACCCAAACTATTCTTCAGTTTCACCTCATACAGTGGTCTAGCAGTGCTTGACCATCAAATTATACTGAAACACTGATAGCTGTCTCAGAAATACAAAAAAATCCTCTCAGCTTTATGATTGTAACACCTTTACAACCAACATCACAATAATGTGATTTTCCATTTGTCAGCACCTACCACTGAACATAAGGATCCAAAAAATGAGTTAATACCAGGATGAATATCTGCAATTTTTGCCATGAACCTCCAGCCTGCACCTGACACTGGCCAAAATTCCCATTCCAACCAGATATTGCTAAACTCATCAGAAACAGGGCTGCACTTCCAAAGCTGACACTCCTACATTCTTAAAGAAAAAAAAAAAAAAAGCTATTTGAAAACCATCTCCTTAATTTATTATGTATTTCCTTTTTTTATTTTTTTTTTTATTTTTTTATTTTTACCATTCACTTTGAGCCCAGCCGTGGTTTCCTGCTCTCCACACGAGCACGTGTAATCTCCAGCATCTGCCAGGACCAAATCATGGATCACCAGCTCAGCCACTGTGCCCTGGCACCTCATGGTGAACTTGTCACTTGTCCCCAGGGCTTTGTCTCCTTTCCTCCACGCCACGGCAGCTCCAGCTTTGCTCAGCTCACAGCAGAAAGTGGCCGTGCCATTTTCCGTGCCTTCCACGTTCTTCAGCTCTTTCTTAAAGTGAGGAGGGAGGGCTGAAGGTCACAGGTGAAAGAGAGCACTTTAAAATTGAGCAAATACCATGACTTGGTTGCTCCACTGAATGAGAACGCTTCAGTCTCTAAATGTTTTGGAATTTACAGAACCTGAGAGTAAAGGATGATTTCAGGGGCATCCCTGACTTGAGCTTTGCAAGACACCACATTCAGCATCTCACAGTGACTTGGAAATCAGTGTTGATGTATAACAACTCTGAGAACCATAGAAGAGTGAGTTTGGACAGCTGGAAAACACCTTATTTATAAATCAGAGGGTGTTTTTAATGATATGAGACACGGCATGACATGGAGAACCTCACCAGTCTCAATCCCCCCAGCTCTCACTGATCTGGAAATCTATAAAACTAAAATATCAGTACTGGGAGGTATGTTTTAAAGGCATTTTAAGATATAACAACAGAAAGCTCATCCCAAGATTTCAAGGAACTATGCACAGCTCTTTCTCAAAACCAGATTAAGAATTAAAATGAACACCACATTGTTTAAAATTAAAATTTCATCACCTTTCAATTTCATTCAAGAAAACCAAGTGAAATCTCAGTGATAAGCCCTAAAGAAACTGCAAATCCTCCAAAATGCTATTTCTGACTTCATCGAGCCTTTCATTTTCCACTTCCAAATTCCATCAACAGGAAAGAGCAGGGACTGAAAAGATTCTGTGATGCTGTTTATCAGTCCCAAAGGAAGGGCTTTCAACAGAAGACATTCCCAGTGGTTGGAACAGCTGCCATAACATTTTAAAATAACAGAAAAGACCAAGAGCAGATTGTGATCCCACAGGAGGATCACAGATGACAAAGCAGAAAATTCCTCTTAACCCAGATATTTTACCATGCACTGTCAGGGAGGCTGTGGTTGTCTTGTCTCCACACACGCAGGTGTAATCTCCTGCATCTCCTTCCTCCAGGCTGTGGATTGTCAGCTCAGCAGTGGTGTCCTTCAGCCTCATTTTGTATTTTTCACTAGGTCTGAGCACCTCCTGCCCCCTCCTCCACTCCACGGGGGCGGGTTTGCTCAGCTCACACTGCAGAACAGCCGTCCTGTTTTCTGTGCCTTCCACATTGACAAGATCTCTTTTGAACAGTGCAGGCAGAGCTATGGGGTGCAATATAAACAGAGAGGATGTCAAAACCATTAACCAGACCTTGGGGAACTCAGGGCTGGGGCCTGTGGCCAATCCTTCACTGTTACAGGAAAACAAATCAGTCTGGAATGCCGCCTCTAACAGAAAACTACCGCAGGATCCCACTGGGATCATTTCCACCATGACCTGCTTCTAACATTAACTTGTTCATATTCACCACTTCACAGCTCATTCCAGTACTCCTCTCTACCTATTGCACTCTGAAATAATTTATCTTGTACATTGATGACGTGAATTTTGATTAAAAGCCATCAGCCAGGGTGACAGCACTGCTGGAGATCCCTGCCTTTCCTAACATCATAATTTATACTTCTGATTCAGGAAAAAAAAAAAAGAGTAATATAGCTTCAGGTGCACCTTTAACCCAAAATTTCCAAGGACATAATGACACTAATATCAGGATTACATGTTTTTTTAGGAGCATTCCACAAGTTTTCTCATAATGTGGCACTAAAATAAAATGGAAGGGACTTGCATAGGGATGAAAATGATAGGTCAAAAGAGGGCAGGAACAGAAATTGCTCCAGCCTGGAGAAAGAAGATGAAGAAAAAGTGTGCAAAAAATCTGGGAGAATAGTTTTGCCTCCTCAATTTCCCCTTGTCCTTGGCAGCTTTTTATCCTTAAGAGATATCTTAAATAAAAGCTGTTCTTCCATCTATGGGAGCTGTACATGAACTGCTCCTTCTGAAGGGGCAACCAGAGCTCATAACCACTCACCATGGCAGAGCCAGGAACAAAATTTCCCCCATTATTCCCCAAGTCAGGGCCTGCAGAATAATGCTGAGGGGTGGGGATTTATTTAAGTACCATTTTCTCAGCAGAATATACCATAATCCCACAGAAGAGGAGTGTGGTCACTCATTCCTGGAAAACCTCTCACTGACTGAGCTCAGCAAATTTAAAGAACTTTCCTTCAGGTTTTAAGCATGAAAATCCACTGATGTCAGGGAGACACAATGAGAAACCCCCTGAGAACAATCTTCTGCTGGAGGTCTGCTCACTCTTTCTCTCTGAGATGAGAAATTCTCACAACTTTTCTTTACTCTGATATAAAGCCATCAGTTTCAAACTGACAGACAGTGGGAGATGGCATGAAACAGCACCAAGAAAGCCAAGAAAATGCTGCAGAATCAAAACTCCAAAGCAAGTGGGAAGGAGAGAGAGAAAAGGGATGTCCTTGAGGTACTGCTATTCCAACTGAGAACGGCTTTTTTACCATGGACTGTCAAGACAGCCGAGGTCTTCTGATCTCCACACACACAGGTGTATTCTCCTGTATCTTCCACCTCCAGATCTCGGATCAGCAGCTCTGCAGCTGTATCTTCCTGTCTCATCCTGTACTTCTCACTTGGTTTGAGTGCCTTGTCCCCTTTTCTCCACTCCACCGGGACGCCGACCTTGCTCAGCTCGCAGCGCAGAGCGGCTGTGGCACCGTCCGTGGCTTCCCTGTTCTTCAACCCTTCCTTGAAAAATGCAGGCAAAGCTGAAGGACAGCAATATCAGCAGTGAGATGCAGCACTCCAAAGAGGTAAAATTATGTTTAAGTTTCCTTTTCCCTCATATCTTGAACTGGTTTATCAACGAAAGAATAGAGATTCTCATGGGTCTCCCTGAATCAGCGTTGGGAAAGAAATGTCATCACCAGGAGAGGATTTAATGCTTGCAGTAATCCATAGAGGTGCTTTACATGTACTTAGAGTCACAAATCAATACAAATGGAGGTTGAAACACCATTTTTTTTCCCCATGAAATTTCAATCAAAAAGAACAAATACCGATTTGAAATTTCTGGAAAGAAAATGGTTTTCTTTTATGACATTTTAAACCACAATGGGAGGATGTTTGCTGTGTTTCCACATACTTAAGCAAACAAAGAGACATTTTACTTTTTTTAAAAAAATGAAACACTGGAGTTTCATTTTAAATGTCAGTTTGAAATGAAATTGTTCATTTCAATACATGGTGGGAAAACAAGCATTTTCACCTGAACTGACATACCCTTTCAAAGATGTCAGGTTCTGTAAAAATCAAAGTTCTCCCTGAGAATGGTCGTCCTTTAGAAGTTCTGGGCTTGTTTTACACAGAACACCAACTGAATTCCATGACAACTGGGATGTAAGTATAAAAGCACTTTGCTGTCTCAGGAATGGAGTATGGGCATAAGATTCCATGGAATAACCTAACCTTTTGGAATTTTATGAAACTTTAAAGTCCCTAAAACATAATCCCTTTGAAGCAACCCATTTTTGTCTTGAGCATAACGGGGAGTCTAATAAAGGGCTTTTCAAGGGAAAAGCAAAATGAAGGCCCCTAATTAAAAGAGTGGCAGCAACCCATTGCCTTAGTCTGAGCTTGGCCACCAAAATCCCTCTTGTGCCACAAATTCCAGCTGCACGGATGCCAATGGATGCATTTCACTGGCATCGGTGAGCTGTGCCTAAAGGTCTGGCTGAAGAAGGAGATGGGATGGTAACCAGGGTTCTGTCCAAAGGAACAGAGAAATCAGGGTAGTTACTTTCAGGATGTGCCTTGTTTTTTTTTTGTTTTACCATGAACTGTTAAAACTGCCGTGGTCTGCTGGTCTCCACACACACAGGAATAATTCCCAGCATCTGCCGTGTCTAGATTTTGGATTATAAGCTCAGCCACGACACCTTCTCGCTTCATTTTGTATTTGTCACTTGGCTTGAGGGTCTTGAAGCCCTTCTTCCACTCCACGTTAGCAGCAGCCTTGTTCAGCTCACAGTGTAGAGAGACACTTTTACCCTCAGTGGCTTCTTTGTCTGTGAGTCCTTTGGTGAAAAGAGCAGGCAGGACTGCAGAGCAAACACGGACATGGCATCAGCCCTGGGAAAGCCTGAATCCATGACTTAATCCCTCTCTTATCTCCCTGGAGCCACCAGGCCTTCTTGGTCTCCTCCAGGATTTAGTTCCTCCACAATTCTTCTCCAGCCTCTAACCCTTCAAAAAATAATTCTGTCTAATTCTTTTTTTTCTGTCCTCATGCTTTAAAACTTTCTTTAAATTCAAGTCTATCTGCAAATTAGTTGACAAACCAACTACCCTTTACTTTATACACCATAAAATCAAAGACATAAAATTAGGGGCTCTATTTCAATATGAGACCCAGAGCATTTTGCTTCCCTTGAGAAAAGCAGGAGTTCTACAGAAGGGCCTGATTCATGGCACTGTCTGAATTTTCATAAATAAGAGTCCCTTAAAGCAGAGCAGTTGCAAACATGCTGTCAGTTTTTTTGCAGAAATAAAATATTTGCTTGGGAAGTATTAAGCCAAAATTGGTGAAAAAGAGCTGGGATTAGCAGGAGCATTAAAAGCCTATTTTTTATTAAGATTGTCCTTGTGTAGCATCATACATTGATGAAAACTTGTTCCTCTTAGGAGCAACAAGTGCCACGATCTAAGTCATGAAAGATCAATACCATTCCCACTTTTAGGTCAGTTCCTATGGGAAAACTTCTAAACAAGAAGCTATTCTGGACTAGGGAGGTAGTGTTGAGTTGGGAACCATTTAACTCGTTCTCCACTTGACTTTTGACTAAAGCATCTCAGAAGATATCAGGTGGAAGGAGAAAAAGAGAAAAGGAAGAAAGGATAGGAAAATTAATTAGCAGAAAGGAGGATTGGAAGTACACAGGGATCAGAGGAAGCAGAAGTATGAAGAGAGGAAAAGACCTTGGAATTACACAGGTTGACTTCGAACATGCGCTGAGAATTTCATTTTTACCATTTACTGCCAGAGCAGCCGTAGTCTGTCGGTCTCCACACACACAGCTGTAATCCCCAGCATCTGCCGAATCCACGTCCTGGATTGTCAGCTCCACAAAGGGACCTTCCTGCTCTATTTTGTACTTTTCACTTGGCTTGAGCACCATATTCCCCTTTTTCCACTCAACTGGGGCTGATTTGCTCAGTTTGCAGTGCAAAGTGACTGCTTCCCCCTCCGTAGCTTCCTTGTTCATCAATTCTTCTTGGAAGAGGATAGGCAAGGCTGAAGGATGCAATACCAACAGAGAAGGAATCAGCACCAGAATTAAATGAACTGGAGTTACTGGGCTGCAGTGTGTACACTCAATCAAAAAATGCTCTGTTTCTAGGTGGGTACAATTGAAAAAGAGGGTAAAACTTCCTAGAGGAGAAATAAATTAAACAATACACAATATACAGGTGCTGTCTCAAGGCAAAAAAAGCACAAGGGAATATTCTCTAATAGGGTGACTCTCTGGCACTACAGAGCCAAGGACATGAAAACCCTTGGAATTCACTGACCAAGTTCTGCTTGACCAGAAAATGCTGCCAAAAATGCTAGAAGAAACGGGGTAGGAGGGTTACCATTCACTTTCAAAGTAGCTGTGCTCTCCTGCTCTCCACACACGCAGGTGTAGCTCCCAGCATCCGTCAGGTCTAGGTCTTGGATAACCAGCTCGACAAAGCGCCCTTCCCGCCTGGTTTTGTATTTCCCATTTGGGATCAGCACCTTCCCGTCCTTCCTCCACTGCACGGAGCCGCCGGGCCGGCTCAGCTCGCACTGCAGCGTCGCCGTCCCGCTCTCCGTGGCCTCCTCGTTCCTCAGCTCTTGCTTGAAATGGACTGGCAGGGCTGAGGGATGCACAACGAAAGGGATTTCCACCCTAAACCCCGCTCAGAGGCTCAGTCGTGATTTATCGCGCGTCTGCCTAAGCCTCACCCCAACACCCTTATCCTTAAGTGATGCCTCAGGTTTTGGCTTTTATATTTTTCACATTCTGTGCTGCTTTGGTGTGTGGGTCTGAGCTTCATATCAGGGCATGGTGAGCTCTCTGCACAGAGCAGGGAGACAAAACAATTCCTTCTCCACCTGGGCACCAAGGACAAATGATCCAAATCTCAGGCCCAAGAGCACAAACAACGTGGGCTGAAGAGAGAAAAACAAGAAGGATGGGACTGGATGGGCTAAAGCTGGAATTGGACAATGAACTGCAAGATGCAAATGGAGCAGAACTGATCAAAGTGCCAGAGCCCGTGCCCGGTGTCCATTTTGTGCCCATTTTGGTTCATCTTGGGTGCAGCCCTGGCTGGGCTCTTGTGCTGCCCAAGGTGGATCCATGGAGGAAATCCTTTTAATAAATCCCTGCTTTATTCCTTAGCTCTGTCTAGCCTCTGTTCTAGGTCAGCTTTCTCAAGGCATCATAAGCACATCCTGTCCTTTTTCATGGGTGGAAAAAGAATTTCTCTATTGAATTGTTCTGTGGGAATCAACAAAGCCATGATCTTGGCAAGATCATGCATAAAGAGAGACAAACTCATTCTCATCATTACACATGATGAACCCTCTGAAACAGAAAATCGTAAGGAATCTTACGTTTCCATGCTAATTCAGGAAAACACACAGGCAGGACAACGTCCTTCACTCAAGGGAAGGTGAGAAGACAACACACACACATCCAAATGGGGTATAATGAAATGCAGACTGGGGACAGGAGTGACACGAGCAAGTGGATGGAAGAAAGCAGTGGAAGCAGGACATGAAGGAAATTGTTGTGAGGGAATGTACAGAGAGGAGAAGGAAAGAGGTGGACAAAAACATTCCAGAGTTTCACAGGTTATTTCTGCCTTTTTACCATTCACTGACAAAGCTGCTGTGGTTTTTTGGTTCCCCACTAGACATGAATAGTCTCCAGCATCCTTTGGCTCCAGGTCGTGGATCAGCAGCTCAGCCACGGTGCCCTCCTGCCTCATCTTGTACTTGTTACTTGCCCGGAGAAGAGTTTGCCCCTTCCTCCACTCCACGGGGGCCTCTGTGCCCAGCTGGCATCGCAGGGTGGCTGTCCCACCTTCCACAGCTTCCATAGGCTTCAGCTCTTCTTTGAAGAGCACGGGCACAGCTGAGGAGTGAAGCATTCTCAGTTTACTTCAGGCGCATCGTCACCACCTGGTGACCTCACACGGGACTTAAAGCCAAAACAAATTCGAATTCTCTCAGCACACAAAGCAAAGAAGTTCTGACCTACCTGCACCTCCAGGAGTCTGCTGATATTTACAGTAGCAACAAGAGTTTTGGACCAAATTAAAAAAGAAAGAACAATTATTTCCCAATAATTAGAATACCAAAATAATTACTCTTCTGCTGCCCAAAGTTGTTGGTCACAGACATGTAAAAACTTGTTGAGAAAGTGGAGAGAAGAATGGAATATTCTATAGTAAAAGGTGTAGCTGAGACTCTTCTTACCTCTTGGCTTAGAGCTTGGACAGTCACCTCTATCCAAAGCATAAGAGACATTTCACAGAGAAGAAAAGATATTACTTTATCAGGTACCTTTGATGGATATATTTTAGCATGAAGTTATCACCCCAAAAAACAAAGAACATAATGGACCCAGCCAGAGCTGCCTTGTGTTTGTGCTGATCCTTGTTCTCCTGAACACTCTCTGAAAGTGCCCAGGGGTAGCAGGACCATGGCAAGAACAACAACAAATGGTCACAAGCAGGTGTCTCGTTCCTACCATGGATTTTGACTTGGGCTGTGGTCTGCTGGTCTCCAGTGTCACAGGTGTATCTTCCCGCATCTTCTGGCTCTGCATTATGAATCACCAGCTCTGCCACTGTCCCCTTCTGCTTCATTTCATATTTGGCACTTGCCTGGAGCGTGGCTTCTCCCTTCTTCCACACCACGGTGGCATCAGCTTTTGTGAGTTCACAGCGCAAGGAGACGGATTTCCCTTCTTCCGTATCCGTGTTCTCCAGGGCTTGTTTGAAAAGGACAGGCACAGCTGGAATGGAGAGCCAGGGGTTAGGACAGGCCCTCATGATCTGCTCTACATCAAGTCCCCCCATGAGAGCTGTCAGCTCTTAAATCCAGGCCTTTTCCAAATGAGCAGAGCAGCCCAAGGCCCTCCATCGGCATGAGGAGATTCTGCCTGGGAGCAGGAATAAATCTCTCCCTCTGATGTTATCATCTCACTGTGGATTCCTAGAAATGTGGGGTGAGTTTCTTTTATTTTTAAAAAGGACCTTTTCAGATTCCTCTGGGCACCATCACCTAATGAATTCCCTGCTCCTGCAGGGCCCTGAAATAACATTCATATCCTATATTTCTCCTGCTTTCTGCTCCAGCACATCCTACTAAAGGCAATGTATTTGTTTAAAGGCAGTGGAAAGTGGAGATGGCATCTAAGAGTCTTTGAAAGGATGTTTTGGGGAGTCTGGAGTCTATTAATTACTTGATCACTTTCCATTTTCCAGGGACTGGATTTATGTTTTCACATCCTTATGCTTCAGTACTACTGGTCTCCACCTCCAACTCCAGTTTTAATCACAGCCATGTGAAGCAGCTGACAGGGCAGGAACTACAGCACAGAGAATATTAATCCTCTGTACTTAATTTTTTTTTTTCCAATCCCAATGGACAGTTACAGATTGAAAACCCCAGACACAGAGTGTGAGATCACATGAATGAAATGCATGCAGGTGCCTACAAGGGTGCAATATTACCTTTAAACTTTACTTATTAAATATGATGCTGCCAGAAAAAAAAAAAAAAGAAGTGTTATCTGATTTTTGTTTAATAGATCTAATGAAGTGCTATATGATTTCTGTTTAATAGATCTATTAAGCACTTGATTAAGTGTGGCAGTGTCTCAAGTTGTACCCACCGTTCACTTTGACCCGAGCAGTGGTTTTCAGCTCCCCAGCACTGCAGGTGTAGTCCCCAGCATCTACAGATTTCACATCTCGAATTATGAGCTCTGCCACAGTCCCATGCTGCTTGAATTCATACTTCTCACTGGCATAGAGAACAGTGTCTCCCTTCATCCACTTCACTGGGGTCCCAGGTTTGCTGAGCTCACAGGTTAGCCTGACCTGCTTTCCTTCTTTGGCTTCTTCGTTCTGGAGCTCTTGCTTGAAAATAACTGGTTTTTCTGAAAAAAAAAAAAAAAAGGAATAACACAAATGTTAAAAGAAACACGTGAGGTTGGACATTTTCTCTTTTAGCATCAGACTTTGTTTTTGAGACAGAAAACTGCAGGAATGAAAAAGCACTAGCCAAGAGTAAACAGATCCTGACATCTCACATCTGGCTGCCAGCACTTTACAGCAGCAAAAAAAACCTCAACCTGAGGCCAGATGCTTATTTTCTTTTTAACCACTATCTGCACTGCTGAAGTGCTGCTGCTCTTACTGCTTTCATTATTAATATCAGTGGCAGATGCTGCACTGCAGTTAATGACACAAACTGTGCTGCTGATGGCTGCTCAGAGCTGGACCTCCAGCACAAAAAACATAAAACTTCATTGAGGTCAACTCACACACAACACAGAGGACACAGAGGAATGGCAAAGCACTTTCTGTCGTGATCAGCAGTATTGATTTCTCATCATGAGAAACCCCTACAGTGCATTTTTTAAATCCAGCATGAACACAGACTTAAAACCAGCACAGAGCAAACATGGAGAGGGAAGCACAGCTGAACGTGGCAGGTCCCTGTGGAGATTCCCCTGCAGGCTCCATCACAGCCTGGGGTTCAAGGATTTAAGGTGAGCTAGTGCAGGGAAGGCACTTCTGGGGGAAAACTAAACTCTACTGAAATGTTCAGATGAGGAAAAAATAAATTCTTCTTGAATTATGCTATTTTAGGAATATGCAAGTCAGCTACTGACCTGTGATGCACTAAACCTGTGGCTATTGGAAAACTACACCTATTATCCTGTTCCCCTTCTACCTCTAGTTTGGGACACTTAGTGTCACATGACTGCTGAATTTCTATTTTCTATTTTTGCATTCTGCTGTTCTGATGTGACTCTGATAGGTAAAGGAAAGTTTTCCAACAGCACAATTTCTCGTAGACATCCCTATGACTTGACTCCTTGACCTGAATCCTTGCATTTAAATCCTACATCCATCCACACCCTCCTCTGTGAGGGGAAATATGGGGCTGTTGTGAGAACATTACAAATGTGGTTCTTTTCTAACAGAAAATTGTTCACCCATGTCCTGCTGGAGTCAACACAGATCTTTGTTTTGTGTGTAATGGATATTGGGGAAATACCCTTGTGCTACAGAAAGACAGAAAATTGGGATCATTAACAACCAGCTCTTCTTCATTGCATCATCAAGGTCTTCTCTTTCTTGCACTGCCTCACTCTGGTTCTTTGTGCTCTATAAAAATCCTGTGAGCAGCTTCCTGCTCCCACTCGGTGCTCTGGGGTTCAGGCTGACCATTCCAGCAACCCAAATGCTCTTTTGTTCATGTTGACTTCCCTAATCCAGTTGCAGCTTCTGATCAGTCCATCCCCAGCTGCACACAGGACATCCTCTGGTCTGGATAAACACAGTTTGTGCCTGTAAAATCCTCCCTGTGCCTGCTCAAACCTGCCCAGGGGAGTGATTTAACTCACAGAGACAGAGCTCCTCCTAAGCCTGGGGCTGGGACAGTGACTCAGGACAGGCAGGAGCAATTACAAGAAGATATTTGGTGAGCCTGGTTCTGACCTGCATGAAACCCAACTCAGAGTTAAAAGACTCATCTAAGAAGAGAATTTTTGCCTCAGCTCAGAGGGGGGCCCTTTAGATCAGAGAATCACAGAACACTTTGGGTTGGAGGGGCCCTTTAAAGCTCATCTAGTCCAACTCCCCTGCCATGACCCCAGACATCTTCAACAAGACCAGGCAGCTCAGACCTGACCTGGAATGTTGCCAGGGATGGAGCATCCACCACTTCTCTGGGCAGCCTCCTTTAGGGTTTTACCACCTTCGTTGTAAAAAACTTCTACCTTACATCTAATTAAATTCTTTAAACCATCTCCCCATGTCCTATCAGGCAGGAGAGCTCCTCCTGCCTGGTGATGCTCTTTGGTTGCATTGCCCTGAATAAAGCTGCCTGCCTAAAGCAATTGCACAGACAAATGTGGGGCTGTGAGCTCCCTCCTTGGAGAGAGCCATCACTGGAGACAGCTCCAGGAGGTGATCCATCATTTCTGTGGATTATCTCTTAGCCTGGGGTGTTCTCCCACTGCTCTTGATGCCTCAGGTTTGAGTTTTTATATTTTTCACGTTCTGTGCTGCTTTGGTGTGTGGGTCTGGGCTCCATATCAGGGCATGGTGAGCTCTGTGCACAGAGCAGGGAGACAAAACAATTCCTAATTCCTTCTCCACCTGGGCACCAAGGACAAATGATCCAAACCTCAGGCCCAAGAGCACAAACAACGTGGGCTGAAGAGAGAAAAACAAGAAGGATGGGACTTGATGGGCTAAAGCTGGAATTGGACAATGAACTCCAAGGTGCAAATGGAGCAGAACTGATCAAAGTGCCAGAGCCGTGCCCGGTGTCCATTTTGTGCCCATTTTGGTTCATCTTGGGTGCAGCCCTGGCTGGGCTCTTGTGCTGCCCAAGGTGGATCCATGGAGGAAATCCTTTTCATAAATCCCTGCTTTATTCCTTAGCTCTGTCCAGCCTCTGCTCTAGGTCAGCCTCCTCAAGGCTCCACTCTCTTTTTGGGGTTTGGAATGAGATGATCTTAAATGCACCTTCCAACCCAAACCATTCTAGAATTCCATGATTCTCAGAGGCACTAAAGCTTCTCAGAGCTAGAGCCAGGTCAGATGAAGGATTCTCCTGTTTCACACTCTGTCACCTCTCTGGCTGCTCTGCCAGATGACTTGATGAGAACACCTCAATGCACACCACAGGGCTCCTTTTCAGTGTAGTTTCATGGTTTTATGATTTCAATTAAATGTCTAAATGATTTCAATGGAATCATTAAATCATTTCAATGGTTGGGTGTTGGAACCAAACCATCACCCCAAAAGTTCTTACCCTTGACAGTAAGAACTGCACCACTTTTGGCTGCTCCAGCCTCACACTCACATCTGTCACTGTCTCTTTCTTCTGCCCTGTGAATGACAAGCTTGGCTTCAAACCCTGACTGCCTGATGCTATATTTGGAAGAATTCCTAAGGCTCTTCCCATCTTTGCACCACTTCTCAGGGCTGTCTGATCTGGAGGTTTCACACTGAAGGTTCTCATCCTCTCCCTCATCACTTCAGTGTCAACCAGCTCTCCTTTGTGAAGACACTGAGCTTTTCCAGATACATATAAAAAACCATCTGACATGGTTCAGAAGAGGTGTGGATTCTCAGATCACAAGTAATCTGTGAGGTTTGGATCCAGGATTGCTTGTATGAAAGCTATAGGTCAGGGTTAGTAACAAAAACTTGGTGTTCGTGACTATAAAGCCCTCAGGAAGGCAGCAGTGATGTTGTAAAGTCTTGTTTAACTGTCAAATGATATCTGGGAGAAACTAAGAAAAGATTCCTGTTGAAGAACATAGGTAATTAGCCTTTTGCAAATAAAACCTTCCCTTTTCCCTCAAGAAAAAGAAATCCATTTGCGTTTCTGCAGCTTAGCAAAATTTGGGCAAATTTTCAACTTTTGTAAAAAGAAGAGTTCTTAAATAAATGTGGCTATTCTGAAAAAAAATGAGATTATGATCTAACACAGTGGAGACTGTGTGTTTAACATCTCTGGGCCACGGGAAATATTTATATTTCCAGTAAGGAAACATCTCTCTAATCCCACATTCTTGGGCTGTCTGCCATTCATTTTGTGTCTCTGCTACCAAACATTGCAGTTTTACCTCAGTTTAAGTTCTCCAGAGAAAACAATCCATTGTCAACAATGAATAGCAGAGAACACATGCAATGTTGCCTTTCAAACAATGAAAACTGAATTTAAAACTTACTGGTTGCCCTTTTTTTTAAAAATTGAATTAATTGATTTCTCCTCTTTAATTTTCACCTTATCAGCTTGAGGAAAACTGAACGAGGCACCCACTGTACCATCACAGCATTATGACATTCCCATTTAAATACAATAAACACTCCAAGAGCTGTCCAGGATTACAAAGAATTAATTCTCCAGCCATAATTCAATTATATAATTAATGTTATTCTTGAACATGAACAGATAGACAATGACGGTGCTAAATTTATAGCATTTTTTGCTCTTTTTTTTTTTTAATTTCCACCTACCCGCATTAACCCCGATTACTTCTACTCATCATTTCCTCTCCTGCAGTTGTGATGACGGATTTACCTTTAACAACCAAACTGGCAGATGTTTTCTTATCACCAGCTTCAAATGTAATGACCCCCGAGTCCTTCAGTGAGAGCTTTTTCAGCGTCAGCAGGTGATATCCACCAGGCTGGGACTGGATCTCATTAAGTTCATTGGTATGGAGTGGGGTTTTATCCAAAAACCACTGCACTCTGCTACAGTCTACGGGAGAGATTCTGCACTTGAACATGGCAGATTCTCCTTCTAACACAGTGACATCCTCCAGGTCTTCCGTTATTAGCACTTTCTGGCCTGAAAGGAACATAAATACATCAATTACTGGAATCTCCAGTTTCCGGCGTGAAAATCGACGTGGAAAACTCCCAGGATTTTCCACGTGAGCATTTCAAGTAAGAAACACGTTCATGGCAGAGAAGATTGAAACAGAATTCCCCCGATATTGACCCACTCACAGGAATATAATATATACAGGACACACACCAAAATAGGGCAAAGACAACTTTAAAGCACCAGAAAACATAAAGCAGAACAAGTAGCCAGTACAACGCAAATCCAGGGTTGTAAATTTTCTCCTAATGAAATCCCTGGGAAGGTTGGAAGGATGGGTCTCTGACAGCATTATTGGGCTCTAAATGTCACCAAGAGAGAGTCTCTGCCTTGACAACCTGCCTGGTTTTCTACAGCAAAAATAACTTTCTTTTTCTACAGCAAAAATAACTTTCTTTCTATGGGACAGGACCACTGATCCCACACCTTCTTTGAGTCCAACCATAAGCACAGTGGGAAACAGAGAAAATGTCTGACTGTGGATTTGGTAAAAAAACCCCTAAACATCTGTCCTGAAAACCTCCCTGTATAGAAAGATACATCCCTAACTAAAAATAAATATATACTTAAAACACACATACAAAGATAAACCTCACTATAAATATATACAAAATAAGTTTATCACTGTATACAAAAATACCTCTGATATTCTCCCTACTTATAAAACCAGCACAGGGATGTTTTACTTTGATGTTCGTGAGAAAGAAGTGTTTTTTCCACTCAGAAAAGCTGGTGTTAAAAACCTCAGAGTGAATTCAGACAGCTCAGAGCCTGAGGTTATGATGGGGATTAAACACATTTCTTTGCTTCTCGAGGATGCTGTAGCAGATGGTCAGAGGAAGAGTCTGACTTTACCTCATTGTCTTTAAAAACTACAATAATTAGCAAGTGGACACTGCTGCTGCACCTCCATCTGACTATTCTTGATTCATTTCTCCAGAGGGCAGGGTTAGATGGGATATTGGAAAGGGAATTCTTCCCTGTGAGGGTGGGCAGGCCCTGGCAGAGAGTGCCCAGAGAAGCTGTGGCTGTCCCTGCATCCCTGGAAGTGTCCAAGGCCAGGCTGGACACTTGGAGAACCCTGGGACAGTGGGAGGTGTCCCTGTCCCTGGCAGGGGTGGCACTGGATGATCTTTAAGTTCTCATCCAACCCAACCCATTCCATGATTTTATGGCCCATTCTGTTTTTCCACCACCTTTTAGGAACGGCTCCTGGGAAGAAGAATCAAGGGGTATGTAGGAAAGCCTGAAGGCAGGATAATTTTCCCTCATCCAACATTTTCCACATCCATTTTATGTTCACACAGGAACACCAATCTCTCCCCTCACATGAGCCTTTGGGGGGTTTAAATCACACCCAAAATACTCCAGGTGTAATTGCTTCAAACTGCTCTGCATGTCCAGCTCTACATTCCTATATTTTTGGCCAGGTGTTCCTGCCATCAGGAGAGAGGCAGAACCAGAATTCAGCAGCTCTGCTGCCCTGCTGAGATACAGCTCTGCCCCTGCATGCTTCCCATGGCAGAAAAGGGATGCACAGCCACATTCCTCTCATTCATACCTTGCACAGTTAGCTTGGCTCTGGACTGGCTGTCCCCAATGTCACAGCTGTAAGTGTCACTGTCACTCTTCTCCAAGTTCTTTATGGTCAGCTGGAGGATTTGTCCTTTCTGTGTGATCTCATATTTCCTGCCAGCCCTTAGCTCAGCTATGCCTTTCCTCCAGACCACAGAGGATGCAGCTCTCTCAGTCTGGCACACAAAAACTGCAGTTCCACTTTCATCGACTTTCAGGTCTGAGAGTTCCTTCACAAAATAATTAGGCTTTTCTGGAAGGAAAAAAAAAAAAAGAAATAAAAAAATTAATGAGAGACAGATTTGTTACCCAAACTAATCCTGAGCATCCAGGGTGGTCTTGGATCCTTTCTGCTCCAACTCATAGAATCATCAAATAATTAATCATAGAATCATTTAGGCTGAAAAAGGCCTTTAACATCACCAAGTCCAACTATTAACTTAATTAAATGATATCCCCAATAACCGCATCTACACATCTTTTAAATCCCCCCACTGGTAGTGACTCCACCACTTCCCTGGGCATCCTCTTCCAGTGCCTGACCACCCTTTCCATGAAGAAATTTCTTCTTACATCCAATCTAAAACTTGTGATCATTTCCTCTCAGATCATTCTCCATCAGATGGAATGATTCTAAGATCACCAGGTCCCCTTACTGTCACAGGACATATCAGGTGAAATATCTCCAGGAAAGTTTAATGCCATGGTTATTTTTACATTAATTAATGTACTGGTGAGGTCTCCTCTTGCAGACAGCTCTCATCACTCATATTCAAAACAGAATAATTCAAATTTCCAGTTTTGGTTGGCTTGTTACAGAGCCCATAAGATTGTTCAGCATCCACAAAGTGTTTTTTCGTATCTTATTTTTTAAAGCTTTTAATCAATTATGGTTTTTTAAAACTAAAAATTGATCCTGCCCAGGGAGATGGAGGAGAAGAAACCATGGTTGTAGATATTTACACCCTGCCAGCTCCTCTGCACCCTTCAACTGACCTTGCACCGTGATCCTGGCTGTTGTTTTGGAGGTCTCTGTCTCACAGGTGTATTCCCCAGTGTCCTTGAGCGTGGAGTCACAGATGATGAGAGTGGCCCGTGTCCCCTCTAGCTGCAGGTCGTATTTCTGGCTTTTCCGGATTGCTTTGCCATCCTTGTACCACCTGATGTTCACGTCAGCTTTGGACAATTCACAGCTCAGGCTGATGTCCTGCCCTGCTGGTGATGTTTTATCCTCCAGCTGTTTTGTAACCTCAGTAGGTTTCTCTGCAGAGATTAAAAAAAAAAACCAAACAAGGACCTTTGAATGAAAATCATCTCTATATGGTTGGGGTTTTTGTAATTCAAATCATAGAACCCCAGAATGGTTTGGATTGGAAGGGATCTCAAAGATCACCCAGTGCCACCCCCTGCCATGAGCAGGGACACCTTTTACTATCCCAGGCTGCTCCAAGCCCTGTCCAGCCTGGCCTTGGACACTTCCAGGGATCCAGGGGCAGCCAGAGCTTCTCTGGGAAAGCTGTGCAAGGTTGGAACAAAATGATGGAAGGTTCCTTCCAACCCAAACTATTCTGGGATTTCCTGATTCTGTGAGGAAGGACTAACTGCAGATTATTAACTATATCTGAAAATTACTAATTTCTTCTCTCCACTGACCACCCAGGAGCCTTGGGTGATTATCTCTGATGCACAGAGTGGGCTGTAATTATCTGTACACTACCCAGTGCAGTCAGTTCTCAAGTATCTATTAAAAGTTTCACCATTTCTCTTGTTTTTAAGGAAAAAATCTCAGCTCTCCAAGGCTCACAGGGAAGGTTGCTGTTGACTCAAACCATAGCAAGTGTTTGCTGACAAACAAAAAATACAAAAATGCTTGTGAAAATACACCCAGGACTTCTCTGATCCCGTTACCTTTCACAACCAGGGAAGCCTTGGAGGTGAGACCACGGGCAGTGAAGATGACTTCCCCAGAGTCATCAGGAATCACATTTTTGATGTTCAGTGTGTATTTCCGACCCGCGTTGGAGGCTTTAAATCTCCCCCCACTTTCCACTTTTCTCCCGTTCAGCGTCCAGTCGAAGTCGTCAATGCTTTCATGGGACAAAATGCACTCAAAAGTGCAATCTTCCCCCTCCTGGATTTCAGTGTTCTTGAGCCTTTTGGTGATGCCAATGTTCAGTTCTGGAGAACAAAATTACGTTAATACAAGTTAAAAATGCTTTTATGATAGGCATGAGTAGAGTAATGGCATTTTTAACTCATAAGAGGGGTTTATCTGCTAGATTGGCAGGACACCACTGCATTCCTTACAGATAGCTGGGACATGGGAAGGATTTTTCAGGCTCAGAATCATCTCAAAGTTGTACAAAAAGAGAAATGTGCTGTGCTCAAGAAGGACTGGATGAAGAACAGCTCAGTGGGGAAGACTCAGTGAGTCAGAGGTAAGAAAACTGTCAGAAAAGAAGCCTCTGGGACAATGGGTGAGGCTCTTCTCCATACTGATAGGCGAAATGGGGTGTTTGGATTTTTTGACTTGTTACTCCTGATGTTCAAACCAGGCAAATTCTAAATTTTTCTCATTAACATTATGAGTTTGGAAGCCATGAACAATTCTTTGTCCTTCAGGCTGACACAAGGATTAGAGGACAGGCTGAACCACTGGGTTCCTCAACAGATATTGTTGTCCTGCATTTGTGTTTCTACAATGGACTCTGAGTCAATGCTCAAAATATGAAACTGGCTCCTTGGGGGACATTTTCTTGTTAGTTGGGATTTTTTTTTTTTTTGAGACATTTTTGCTTTTCTGGGAGGATTTCTGCACTTTAGGGATGTTCAGGAAGGGGATATTGTCACTACGTTCCTGACACCTGATTTTCACTTAGAAACCCCAGATATACTTACACCAAAATTAACAGGGCTTGTTCAGACATCACAGTGTTACATGAGATTTGTTCAGGAACAGATGAGAGCCCAAGGGACCAAGCCCACCCATATTTTTAACACCCCTTGAGAGGCCACTGTCTACAACACTTACCCTGAACGCTGACCTTTGATTTGGCAACATCAGTGCCGATGTCACAGGTGTATAACCCCGCATCTGTCTTTTCAAGGTCATGGATAAGGAGGCACAGGGTCTTCCCAGACTGTATCTCCTCATACTTCTTGCTAGAAGTGATCTTCACACCATCCTTTTTCCAAACAGGTCTGACCTTCTCTTTGGAGACTTCACATTCCAGTTTGATCACTCCTCGCTCCTCACCGAAAACATCATCCAAGGATTTCATGAAGACAGCAGGTTTCTCTGAAGGTCAAGAGGCAAAACAGAGAACAACCAGGATGTTTGGGACACTTTCAGTTGCTATCAAATATTTAGAGACATTAATAAACCCCTTGCAATATTGCTGATACCAATGCAGAACCTAAACCAGGGTCACTCTCCAGCCCCCACAATTCCTTCATCCTGCTCCAAATCCCTTCATCCCAATATTGTGTTGACACGAGGGGCTGCCCTGACCCAGGTGCAGCACCTTGCACTGGCCTTGTTGAACCTCAAGAAGTTCACATGGTCTCACTTCTTGAGCGTGTCCATGTCCCTCTGGATGGCACCTCAGCCCTCAGGCATATCACATGCCCCACTCAGCTGGGTGTCACCTGCACTCTCTCTGAGGGTGCCCAAGAATGTGTTAAACCACAGAAACTCAGTTGTGTGACTGAACTTTAGGACATACGAAGGAAACTGTCTTCTCATGGCTGATTGAATCCAGCTCCAGGACTGAAGTATTGAAAACCACAGAATTATAGAATATCCCGAGTTGGAAGGGACCCACAAGGATCATCCAGTCCAACACCTGTCCCTGCACAGACACCCCAACAACCCCATGCTGTCCCTGAGAGCATTGTCCAAACACTCCTGGAGCTCTGGCAGCCTTGGGACCACGATCATGCCCTGAGGAGCCTGGGCAGTGCCCACCACCCTCTGGGGGAAGAACCTTTTCCTGATATCCAACCTAAACCTCCCATGACTCAGGCCCAGCTGGTTCCTCAAGTCCTGTCACTGGCCACCAGAGTGAAGACATCACTTCCACTTCCCCTCACATGAAGATGTTGAAGCCCCCAGCAAGACATCCCCTCAAACTTCTCTTCTCCAGTTGACCAAACCAAGTGACCTCAGCTGCTCCTCTCAAGGCTTCCCCTCCAGACCCTTCACCATCCTCATGGCCCATATTTAAAAGCTCAGTGTTTTTTGTCTGTTAAGCAGGATTGCCCCATAGACTTGGCGAATAATGGCTCATTTGCATCTCTCATTTGCATTCAGGAGCGTGATCTGGACCCACCTATCACCTTCAGCTGCGCGGTCTCTGACACCTTGTCTGACTTCATCGTCACCGTGCCAGCATCCTCAGGCTTCACCTGCTTCATGGTCAGCGTGTAGCACCTGCCAGCGCTCTTGATGTCGTTGAAGTTGTTGGTGTAGAGCAGGGTGCCATTGAGGAACCACTCCACGTCCTCGTCGTCGTGGGACAGCTCGCAGGAGAACACGGCAGAGCTGTCTTCCTCAACCTCCACGTCCTGCAGGTGCTTGAGGACCTCGACATTACGGGCTGAGGGAAACCAAAGGGCACTGTCACCACATTGTCATAAATCAGTGGTTATCACAAACTGTTTCATGGGGTTTGTTAGATGATTTCTTCTGGTCTCCTGCGCACTTTTGGTCACCGCATTTCACTTACTTGGTTCTGCATTTGCTCCAACAGGAAAAGGAAAATCTATTTAAAAGGCTAATTAAAATTGTCTAGAACCATCAGTTCTCTTTTTATATATAAATCAGTTTGGAGGTCTTGTTTGTTTGTGTTTTATTTAAAAATAAGTAATTTTTTCTAAAACGATCTTATGGTGACCCTAAGCATCCCACAGAGATCAAATCCCTGTGTGCTTGACACTGCACACACAAATACATTTTAATTAAATTGTCCCTCATTTCCAGGGAAATTGTGACACAGAAGATGAAATGAAGACAATGATTTTGGCCACAAAGGCAAAGTACAAAGAGCTTAAGCAACTTGCTCAGGTTTAGGGAGCAAGAAGATTTTTATTCTTTTCTTTCCCAGTCCTTGGGAAGAGATTCCTCCTTGCAGCTTCTCCACTCATGGAATGCTGTTTTCAAGGATGAGATAACTCAGAAGAGGGTTTGGGACTATCGCTTGATTTTGTTTTTTTATATATATATATTTGTTTGGATAGAATGGAGACACAGAATCATTTAGGCTGGGAAACACCTCTAAGATTGAGTCCAACCATTTCCCCAGCACTGCCAAGGTCACCATGAAACCACATCTCCAAAATTTTCAGTCCCTCCAAGGATGACATCACCACTGCCCTGAGTAGCTGATTTCAATGTTTGACAACACATTCAATTAAGAACCTTTGAATAGCCAAACTGCTACCAGAAGCTGCTCCCTGGACTTTTGGATATGATTCTGTGGCTCATCACCAAGTCTTGCTGGAAGTGACACTGTGAACATCTTTTCTTGAAGTGTCACCTGAGGGGAAGAACTGGCTAAAAACAGTTCCGTGCCCAGATGGGGTAGAATATCAATATGAATAACAATTGTATTCAGATATATAACAGTAGCTATAAAATGTAAATGTGGCAGGTAGACAAATGTATAGCAGATAGACAAGCTGACACAGCAGTCAGGAAATGAACACCACAGCCAAGATCACCAGGATCAGAGGTCTGTAGCAGTTTAGCATAAAGGATATTTTTAGTTAAAAGCACCAGAGGTCTAATTCCTTGTATGAAATGGACAATAATGTGCCTTGGCAAAGGTCAGTTTGTACCTTACTGAGATGGTGCCCTCCCACACACATTACCAACTTCACAGCGAGACATGGATTTCAGGATTGCGGAATCAGCAGCTTGCTTGTGACACTGCATTTATATAAAATTAGAAGATAACTGTGGGAATCTACTTCTCCTCAGGAGGAGGAACCCCGAGTGAAACAGAGAACCATGAAGACCAGCACCAGGCCAGCCCTGCTGCTGCCAACCTCTCGTACCTTCAACGCTCAGCGTGGCTTCGGTCTCGGCGATCCCAGCCCTGCACTTGTACACGCCGGCGTCCTCGGGCTTTACCTTCATGATCTTGAGCTCTGCTGAGTACTGATCCCGCTTGATTTTGTACTTCTCCGAGGGCTCAATGAGCACTTGGCCCTTGAACCACTTCACGTGCTTTGGGGAAGGCCTGAAGTCACAGGACAGGATGACCGAGTGCCGCTCCAGGACGGTCTTGTCCTCCAGCTTCCTGGTGATCTGGATGTGGTAATCTGCAAAGCAGGGGTGGGGATGAGGAATGGATCAATCTAAAGAAGAGGAAGGTTTTAATCTGTGTTTCCTGACCGTTAATTTCATATATGGTTTTCACAACTGTTTTGTGAACTGCTCAGATCCTGCTACAAGTGTCTCTAACAGAGCTCGTGTGCTTTGAAGCTACAACAGCAAGATGATCTATAAGTAAAGCTGATTTCTGTAAGATAATACTGTATATTAACCACCAAATTCATGGTCCACTTCTGGCTCGGTGCTTGCTGAATTGCTCTCTAATTGAGGTTTTCATTCAAGTAAGAGCAAATGAAAGACAAAACAAGGACTTGAGGATGTGATTGGAGAGATTTACCATGGTGACAGCAGAAGATAAAAAGCCTTGAGGCTTTGTCCTAGATCAAGTCAATGACAAAATGAATTAAGTAAATGAGCTATCAAACTTGTCTAGTTCAGAAATGGGACAAAATAAACTCTCCTGGCAAATTTCATCTGTTTTGTCCTCCTCAGTAAAGTCAAGAGAATAAAAATAAACCAGAAACCAGTTTTAGCTTGATAGATTTGAATACCAGGGACATGGAAGTCATTTAATCAGATCCCTTCCTAAGATATTTCCGGCTCAGTTGGTGCATCCAGCATTGCCCCCAACAACTTGCAGCTGGGAACTAAACAGAACTTCCAGGTACACACACATTTCCAAGAACCCAGTCCAGAATAGGGAATATTTATGACAAATTACTTTCCAGGTACCCTGAGAGGGAAGATCTTCACTCTGATTCCCTTGATATATATTAAAAATTCCATTACCTCTGACGAGCAGATTCGCTGTGGATTTGGATTTGCCAATGGAGAACTGGATGGTGCCTGTCATATCAACACTTGTTTTTATTATTGTCAGCCTGTGGATGGTGCCTTCCTGCTGCATGATGATGTTCCTGCCAGCCTGCAAGGCTGCTCCCTTCAGGAACCACTTGGCAGGTTTCACAGATGGAATGGATGTCTCACATTCAAAATTGGCCTCTTCAGGCTCAGTCACGTCCTCATCACACAATTCTTTTACAATATTAATGGCTTGCTCTGGATGGAACAAGAGAGCAGGGATTTAGGAGTCATGAAAGCTTTTCCATTATCAGCCTGAACACTCATGACATCTTTTCTGCTCTTATGAACTCAAAAGGCCTTAAAACATCTTTTTATTCTGTGTAAAAGCAAACAGATATTGCTGGTCACAGGCCAGAAAGTGAATCTGTATCTCTTGATTCCTAGTCCTAATTCTCAAGTCACCTTCCTATCCTGATATCAGACATGTAGTGCTATTAAATGGAAAAGAAGGTTCATTGGAATGCAGATGTTGATAAAAGGACCTGCAACATTTATCTGAAAAACAGACTTTATCCAATACATTTGATAAACATTTCTGGAATGGGAATTTCCTCATTTTCCTTAGGAGAATACACCATATAGTCATTTTTCAGCATGTCCCTGTGTGTAAAAGGATTCAACACCAAAGGGCTTCAGAATAAATAACATTAAATAAAAATCCTTTTTAAGCAGTATTGTGTCTCTAAAGTAAACAAAAAGTGAGTCAGCCCATCCTTCTCCCAGCACATTCTAGGGGTGGAAAAAAGGGGGTTTCTACCTTCAACAAAGAAATTAGCACTGGTTTTGTCATCAAAGGCATCACAGGTGTACGTGTCCTCATCTCCGTAGTCGGCATCGTTGATGATGAGTTTCCTATAGACGCCCTCACTCACAATTTCGTATTTCTCACCTGTTGGAAAGGATGAAAGTTTGACAAGAAAGTCTCGCAGGTATGTATGCTTGGCAGAAAGATCTCTGAATGTAGAAACCAAGAACCGAGTAGAGATGGAAGCAAGTTTCCATATAGAAGAATAATAAATGTCTAAAGTAAGAATTAGTGAGCCAGTCTTACCAGACAACTAAGAAAGCAAAGGTTAAGTCGAGTTGGGAGGGAATTTTAGGACTTAGAGCAAAGAATAAGCTGACCACAAACAAAAAGATGTTTATACCAAGCAGAGAGATACCATAGGCAAACAGACGTGTCAATGTGGCAAGTACAAAAAAGGTCTAAGAATTTTCCACTGGAAGAAAACTGAAAAACAACGTCAAGCTTAAACTGTAACTTTTGTGATTGGATAGTAATGACCATAACATGGTAAGAATAGTAGTTGTGATAGGCTGTAGGTAATAGTAAAGGTATTGTATATGATGCTGATTGGTTGTCATGTATTAAGATGCTCAGGAAAGAAAAATATATAATGCATTGTAACCAGAACTAAAGTGGCTTCAGGCTGGCCGACAGACGTGATTGGCAGCTCTAGGCGAGGCTCTGTCACCCACTGGACTGTGACCCTGGACTGCTCTAACATCTGCTATACAATAAACAGCATTTTGAGGAGTCACCCAGAGCCCCACATCCCATCTCTCATCTCAGGCTCTTACGCTCACCAGGGTGGATTTCCAGGTCCTTTTTGAACCAGCGGACCTTGGCGTTGGCTCGGGACACCTGGCACTCCAGGACGCCCCGGTGCTTCCACAGCGCGATCTTATCCCGCAAAGGCTTCACGATTCTCACAGGCAGCTCTGCAAGAGCAAAGAGATGGAGTAATCAGCACGGCCATAACAACTGTGTCCAGTTCTGGCACCTCAGTTTGGGAAGGATTGAGAGGATTGAGCACATCCAGAGGGGCCAACGAGGCTAGGGAGGGGCTGGGAACACAAACCCTGTGAGGAAGCCCTGAGGGAGCTGGGGGTGCTNCTCATTAGCAATATTTCTTTTATGTTCAGTAATTTGGATGATGACAGGAATCCCTGCTATGCTGAGCACTCAATTAACAAGTTTAATTAGTAAGAGTTAATCAAAGAGAAACTTTTCCTCCATATTTTGCCACTGGAGTGGCTGACCTGCAGAAGTAACAGGTGGTTTCCTCAACACTCCACAGCAGTGCTATGGCAAAACCAGGGACTGATCTCCAGTTTCCTGAGCTCCTCAGCAGTGTGTTAATTCAAACATCTTCCTTTCCTCTCCTTCTATCACATTGTTTTAGTTAAACACACCCAGAAATGCTGGGCTTTGTTATAACATACACCAGAAAGTGAAAATGCAAGAAAAAGACAAGCTACAGCTTTTTGTCCCTCAAATTTCACGCACAACTTTAAATGTCTACAGGTGCAAATCCAACCTCCTGAGAAAATTTAACTGAAATTAAGCCAAAATAAACTCCCAGCTGATATTTACCAGGCAGTAAAGTAGGCAGTTTTTCTTTCTCTGAACACTGTAAGACTTGTTTTAACCTTCACCAGCAAAGTGAGAGAACTGAATTGGTTTGTAATGTGAGAGAGCAGAAGCAGTGCTGGCACGGGCAGCAGAATTACCTTTTACAGTCAGCTGAGCACGAGATTCTGCCTTTTCTGCTACAAATTTGATCTCGGCCGCATCCTCGACCTGGACACGTGCGTAAGTCAGGGAATAGGTCTTTCCTGGGGACAGACACACAGACAGACACAGCTCAGCTATCCCAGAGAGCTGATCCCCTAAATTCTAACCTCCCATGACAGCCCCTCCTCCAACCCACCCCCATTCCAGACCAAAATCCCCCTTTTTTCCCCTCCTACCATCCTGGCGCATTTTGATGTTGTCGGAGGTCTTCAGCTTGTTGTCGTTTTTGTACCACTGGGTTTCGACCTCGTCGTGTGAGATCTCACAGATGAAAGATGCACTCTCGTATTCGTTCACTTCCACATCTTCCAGTGGTTTTACAATCTTGACATCTCGGGCTGTGAAATCACAAAGGCAAATATTTATTTGGGGGTTTCTCCATAAGTGAGCATGGTGTGTTTACCTTCTGCATAATTACATAGGAAAAATGGGATTGTGTTTTATTCTAGACCAGCCTTTCTTCCTGGGTAGTTTCTCTCTTCAACACAGTGAATATTTTTTATGCCTGAAGCTTATGGCTGAAGGATTTTATGGATGCTGGAATTTCATAAAGGTATTAATGAAAGAAATACACATATAATGAAAGCAAATTCGCCAAGAAAAACTAAACACAAGTCTACAATCTTAGGTCATTATAAACTTGCCTCATTCACATTTCTCTGCATGCTCTCCACTGTTTTAGATAAGAGATATCTTTTTTCAGAGTCTCCTCAACTGAGTATAAGCCTCTTTAACTCTGCACCTTGGCACTCCTTTTGTCAGAACTGGCCTATTTATCTGTGTTACTGCAGCCCTTTCTTTTCAAAAGAGAAGACCTTGATACACCTTGGATCAGCCTCAGGAGCAGAGTTGAAATACAAAAAAAACCCCATCTCAATCCCAAAACCAGGGAGAAAAGGAGGAGTTCAACAGAGCAATGGGGCAGATGTTCATGAAGATATTGCTGAACCCAAGTGGCCACATGAGGACAGCATCTAGTAAGCAATGAGAAGGATGCTCTGTCTTTCACTAAGAAAGAGCTGATCTGATTTTGTAGATGCCCCTTTAGAAAACAACATCTGCCAGGGCACAGCAGAGCTGTTTGTCAAGTAACTTGCCTTTATCTCAGAGCTTATCTCAGGTGCTTCAGAGCCTGGTGACAAAACACACCTGGTGCTTCATCAGCTGCTCAGTGCAACACTCAGAAGGAAAAACTGCCTCCAGCATAAAGGAGAGGTGCAGGTAGAAATAATGATCCTTTCCTAAAGCATTTACAACCTAAAAATTAGGGCACTTCTTGAGCTCATACCCAAGGCTTGTCCACTCCCTGTTCAGGCAAAGTCCCCCTGTGACAATGGTGCCACCAAACCACATCAGCACCAGCCACTGAATCCCTGCTTTGGGCCAGGCTGTCCAGTGTTTCCTGACGTGCCAATCCAGAAACACCGTTCAGATTCCAGAGAACAGAAATCACTTATGAGAAATGAAAAACTGAGTTAGGACCTCTTCCAAAAATACTGCTAGGATAGAGCAAGCACAGGACAGCTTTGCCAGCATTTTCTCACCAGGAAGAGAAACTTAACCAAAACAAGCAATTGTGAAAAACAAACACTCCACACAAAGACTTTCTTGCTGTGTAGCCAAAAATGCTGCAGTAAATGTATTTTCCTACTTCAGCCAAACATACCATGAACTTTTAGAGTAGCTGATGTCTTGTCTTCAGCTGCTTGACAGGTATAAGTTCCCTGGTCTTCATATTCACACTTGTGAATAATGAGGCTTCTCTTATTTCCTTGGGAGATAATCCCAATGTTTTTATTTTGCCGGATCTCCTTCCCATCCTAGAAGGGGAAAAGGTCAAAGCAGATCACCCTCAACTCCTGTACATCTGCAGTGAGTAAAACAGACATTCAGATCTGTGTTTATTTCATCCTGCTTGTTGGAATGGACTGAATGGGAAACTGTGTTTAAAAGAGCCTGTGTTGAATATTCAGCACAGGGCAAACATTTCAGGAATTTGGAATGGCTGAAGAACACACAGAAATTTTGGATTATCTCAGACACCTTTTTGAGGGCTTAAAACACCATGCAGGGTTGGCAGTGAGTCCCTTCAGACATAAATGGTTTTAAACTAAAAGAGGTCAAATTTAGACAGGAAATAAAGAAGAAGTTTTTCACAATGAGGGTGGCAAAACACTGGCACAGGTAGCCCAGAGAGGTGGTGGATGCCCCACTCCTGCAAATATTCAAGAGAAGGCTGAACAGGGCTCTGAGTAACCTGATGTGGTTGCAGACATCCCTACCCATGGCAGGAGGTTTGAAATGAGATGACCCTTCCAGCCCAAATTGCACCTTGAAGAATTGCTGCTACCCTAAATTAAGGAAAGTATAATCAGCTGAGCCCCAAGGGAGGCTGAAGAAATGCCAGAGCTTATTCCCAAAATTACAGTCCAGGGAAAGGGAACTGGATTGTCACTGACAAAGGAAATTGAGGCTCCCCTTTATATCACATTTCTCAAAAAGGCTGTAAATCCTTGGTGAATACTGCCTGGTGTGGAGTGAAGCACCAGACTGCAAACCTGGAACAGCAGTGCTCACATTTTGTGCAAGAATAGAAAAGTTTAACTTTCAATGCAATATACAAATAAAGTAAATAAAAACCTGAGAGTGATAAATTGAGAGAGTAAATGAACATAAGAATGAGAGCAATGCTAAGAGCTTTACTGCAAAGGCTCAGGCTCATATTCCCTGGAAGCAGAATTAAAGGCTCCCATCACCTTCCAGAGAAGTCAGAAATTGAAATATCACAATCCATTAAGTGCTGTACCTTGAACCACTTCACATTGGCATTGGGTTTGGACAGCTCACACTCGAACGTGGCCTTGAGCTTCTGAGTTACACTGACATCTGCCAAAGGTTTGCTGATCCTCACAGGCAATTCTGGGAAGGGAAGAGAAAGTCCAGTGAATGGGGAATGGGGTCACACAAGTACTGATGGGTAGGCAGAGCCTGGCTTTTGAGATAAATAATATTTGCATTGGTTTGGGCACTTTATCATTGTTCTGTGGACAGTGATGCCACAAAGATCCTGTTGGCATTAGAAGGAAGCATTACTGTGCTTTACATCCCTCGCAGTTACAAGGAAAATTTGTTGCCCTCTCAAATTTGCTCTCCAGGTCAGGAGAAGACAATTTCATCCAGCCCAAGCAGGGCTGGAGCTTTCTGTGCCCGTGTACCTGTCACAGTGAGCCTCCCCGAGGAGTTGATGCCTTCTGCTTTGAAGGAGATGAGTCCTGCATCTTCCAGAGCCACCGAGGACAGAGTCAGGGAGTGTTTCTTGCCCAGGACGCCGAAGCTGACGTTGGGTGCGGGTTTCAGGCGAACCCCGTCCTTCTGCCAGGTGCCCTCCACGTCCTCGTGGGACACCTCCACCTCGAAGGTGACAGTCCCTTTCTCAGCCACCTCCAGGGGCTGAAGGCCTTTCACCAGCTTGATCTGCCTCACTGGAAAACAACATGGAAAAGTTGGAGGTCTCACACTGGCAGCTGTGAAATAGCCTGAGGACTTCCCAAATGGATTAATTCCCTATTGCTCATGTACCTGCCAATTAGTTGGTATTTGCCAATTAAACAACCACTTTTACAGGAAATAAAACCTGTCCATGACTACACCACTAACTTAGGTGCTATTTTTCAAATGGATGCTTTCATGAGACAAACAGGTCAACTAAATACCACAGAAAACATCACTGGCCCCTTTTCTATCAAGGTCTATCAGCTTTTAGTAGAAGAAAGACAAATAAGTCCATGGCAATACTGTGCAGTTCTTCAATTAGGATAAAACAGGGATGGGAGGAAAAAGCTATAGTAAAAGGAAAAAAAAAATCCATGACATGGTGCTGAAAGTGCTGACACCTCACAGGTTGGTGGCCAAAGCATCCATGATTTGGGTGGATATTACCCGTTCCTGTTACAAGACATCCATGCCCTATCATCCAGTAAAATGGATTTAGTGTTTGAACTTGTATCACCATTAAAAGTAATTAAGCTGCCAATTAAAAAATCCCCATAAACACGATGAAGGCTCCAAGACCTCTCCAGACAACCTATTCCATTATAACCATTAAAAACCTTTTTTAGAATAAAACCCAGATCTTTCTCACTGCACCTGAAGTCCATTATTTCCTGGCATCATGGAAATTCTTTCCTTCCACTTTGTAAGACATCAAACACCCAGAAGGCTGTTTCCAAGTCTTTCCTCACCTATTATTTAGGACCAGCCCAGCACCAGTTGGTGGCAAGGACTTTATGGACAAATCAGACAGTCCTTGAGTGCTTAAATCCTGTCTTCAACTATCCTGTGACAATTATGACAACAAGATGTAGGAAAAGGACAGAAGTACAGGGCTATGGATCAGGCACCATTAATTTACTCAAGAGGGAAACATTCTCAGAGAGAAGATTTGCTTTTGTAGTTTTTTAGACCCCGACTGAATATAAAGAGACATTCTGAATGAGCTGTTTTGCAGAGAAAAATCAGGGCAATGGATGGCTGAAGAGGGATTTTTTTGTTAAAAGGCATACCAAGGAAAAACTAGGAGCATATCAGGGAGTGAGAAAGGGAGGAAAGAGAAGAATCTTTCAAGCAGCTTAATGGTCAAAGCTGGTGGGATGAGATGGAGGCAACAAGAACCAGTGAGACATTCTCTGTTCACTGCTTAGCCGTCACCTCCTCTCGGTCATTTGACTGGTGGCCAAGCCCATGGTTTTGTCCCTGTGTCCCCACGATAATCCAGAATCCACCTCCACACCCTGCCTGGGGTATTTATAGAGCTGAAGGTCACTGAACTCACTTTCCACATTGATCTTGGCTTGGGTCTTGTCGTCGGGGCTCTCGCAGCAGTAGAAGCCCCGGTCAGCGAAGGAGATGTCCTTGACCACCAAGGTGTGCTTTGTTCCCTCAGCTTTGATCTCTATTTTGTCACTGGGCTTCAGAACAATGCTGTTCCTCATCCACTTCACCTCTGCAGGCTTGGTCAGTTCCACCTCCAAGGTCACTGTCTCCCTCTCTTCAACTGTTTTGGGCTCCAGCTTCTTCTTGAAGGAGATTGAGGCCTCTGCAAGAGAGGGAATATTAGTAGGAATGTAGAAGATGCAGAAAACAGGCTTTGAAAGAAAATTAAACCAGTGGCTCATGTATCTCCAAACCCAAAGTGTTCTGGGCACCCCTATTTAATGATGCAAAAGCAGAAATTCCCTGCTGCTAACATAATTAATTAGAGGAAAAGCCACATAATATCATCA
This sequence comes from Dicaeum eximium, assembly GCA_013396995.1. Taxonomy (NCBI): domain Eukaryota; kingdom Metazoa; phylum Chordata; class Aves; order Passeriformes; family Dicaeidae; genus Dicaeum; species Dicaeum eximium. Next base: position 550,628 of record VWZP01006571.1, read on the forward strand.
TAGAATGGCTTGGGTTGGAAAGGACCTTAAAGACCACCTAATTCCAAGCCCCTGTCGTGGGCAGGGTGCCATTTCCAGCCTGTCAAAGGGGCACGGCCACCTCTTACCTCGGACTCTGAGGTTGGCTGCGCTTTCCACGCCCTCAGCGTTGGCAGTGATTTCAGCTGCATCTTCCAGTGTGAGGTCAGTGATGGTGAGGCTGTGGTTGGTGTCCTTCTGAGAGATCACGTATTTCTTGCTGGCTTCAATCTTGGCACCATTCCTGAGCCAGGTGACCACGGCGTCGCTGGGGGAGACGGTGCACTTGAACACGGCCTCTTTCCCTTCCTCAGACACCACACTGTTGAGACTTGTGATGAATTTCACCACTCTGGGAGCTGATGGATAGGGTAAAACATTCAAGGGCATGTCCTTGAGGCACGGCATGAGCACCTCCAAACACCCAAAAGCTTCCATGACTTTATCGGAAGCAGCAATTTGATTACTTATAGTATGTGATCACAATAGTGGATCATCATATTTACCATGTCTGAGTAAATTTTGTGTACAAAGAGAAGCAAAAAAAAAAGAGGGGAAAAAAATTCCCATCTTTTATTTGGGAAAATGAATTCCAGTTTCAAATGCAATATGAAGGTCAATATTAAGAGACCTGAGCCCAACAGGTCTCACAATCATTATGTTTTTCACAAATAGAGGTTCCATTGACACTGAGAGGGGAGTTCTGTATTTTTTTCTCAACACAGGAGCCAGCCCAGACACATGAACAAATTCAGCTTTTCATGGTTGTAACAGCTAAGGACAAAACCCAGGGATCCCTGCACACTGTCACCATTAGGGACGTACGTTTGGGGACGATGGTGATGCTGCTCTTGTCATCCCTGGACTCGCAGGAATATTCTCCCTCATCCTCAGCCCGGATCCCCGTTATTGTGAGGATTCGTTTGATTCCCTCCTCGCGGATCTGGAAACGCTTGCTGGGCTTGATCTCCACACCATTCCTGCTCCACGTCACCTTCCCCTTGGCGTGGCTCAGCTCACAGCTCAGGGACACGCTGCCACCAATCTCAGCTTTCACGGCCTCCAGCTTCTTGGCAAACTTCACTGGGATTTCTGAGATCCAGGAGAAGGGAAAATTGTGAGGGAGGAAAAGAGAAGAAACCTGTTCTAAGAAACTGGTTCTGCCCAACTTTGGAAATAAATAAATAAATAAATAAATAAATAAGTAAATAAATAAAATGGCCCTAAGTATTTGGGGCTCCGGGGAGACAAAATCTAACCAGAAATGTGGAAATTCAGGAAGATTCCTTTCACATGGTATTTTCAGATCCCTGTCATTCTACAGGAAGATACAGAAACAGGAGGGGAGCAAACACCAGAAGTACCCATCATAGGCTTCCATGTCCCAGACTGGACAGCAAAATACAAAAACTGGAAATTTGGAAGCTGGAAAACTTTGCTGGCCCATGGTGGGGCACCCAGAGAAGGTGCAACAAGCCTGGAGGTTGGAACAGTTTTCAGCAGAGTTTGGATTCCACCTCCATCCCACCATGAGGGAAGCACAGCTGTCACCAGACATTTTATAAGCTGCTTATATGTAAACTTGCTGACTTTTTACATTAAATGGGAACAGCTCACTTTTGAGCAGATTTCTGTAAAAGCAAATCTCTGTGTGTGTGGTTTCAAGGACATAGCTTCTGTCTCCCACAGAGGAGATGAGAACTCTCTCTCTTTCTTAACCTATGAGGTGAATAATCCTTATCTTGGAATTCTAAGCATTCCAGGAGTCTTGTGATAACCATGAAGGAGAAAGCATGTAGCTCTGAACGTGGGCACCTATAGCCCAAAAGCCTTCTGAACAATGGAATAATTTTAACAAATCATATAAGCCTTCTGATAATGGAATCAAAGAGTCCTGATCCATCACCCCACGCGAGAAGCGATCGTAATAAATAGTGACCCCCAACATGATCATCGTAATACACAGCTGCTGGGTTGGGCCATGACCTGGGCACTGCTCACCTTTAACCTGGACTCTGAACTCCTGCTTGTCATCCTTTGTCTGGCAGGTGTAGAGGGCAGAGTCTGCGCTCTCGGCCGCGCTCACCGTCAGCGTCCTGGACGCGCCCTCGCTCTTGATCACGCATTTCTTGCTCGCCTTGATTTCTGTGCCATCCTTGAACCACCTCACTGCAGCGTTCTCAGGCGTGACCGAGGTGGTCAGTGTGATGCTTTCATGTTCTTGAACAATGAGAGGCTCTTTCTGGACAACTTTCTTGTCAAATTTGGCCTCTGGTTCTAGAAAAGACAATAACCCAGGAAAATTAAGAATTTTATGCTCAAATCCTTGACACAGCAGATTTATGTTGCTCTCTCTTCAGGACTCACACCACCAGCTCATCCATAACGTGTAATAATCCAGGGAATATGGCTGGGTATTTATGGTTGGTATAATCTTTTCCTGTAATAATCCAGGGAATATGGCTGAGTATTTGTGGTTGGTATAATCTTTTCCTGAGCAGGAAGAAAGAAAATGGTCTCTCAGGCAACCCAGAGCTTCTGTTTGGAAAAGAAGCAGAGGAAAGGAAATGCAAATATTTATATTTTATCTGCTGCCCAGAAAAAGCGTGTTTCTTAGAAGTGAAATTACTTATATAATTCTTTCCCTTCTCCTTTTTAGGATCTTAGATAAAATTAAGAAGAGACATTAATAGGCTGAATTTATGGCCTGTTTTCTGTTTGTTCCACTGGCAGGAGGGCTGGAACTCAATCTTTAAGGTTTCTCCCCACCCAAACCATTCTGTGATTCCAGTCCCTTCTTCTTGGCCTCCTTTCTATCTTATACAACCCTTTGCCACAAAATCAGGCATTTTTGGGGCACACACAAGCGGCAGACCAGGTTTCCTGAGTCACTGTTCTCCATAGCTCCACTGCTACTCTGCAAACTTCCCACGTCTGCTTCCAGCTCCCCACCACTGAAAGATGTTGGATGTAGTCTTGATATTTTATGAGTTTCTTGGGTGCAAACTTGCTGAGTTTTTTCTTCCCACGGGAAAGTTCATTTTCTCAGCACATAATTCAATAAACATATCTCTGAGCTGTGTTTTTCAAGGACAGGTGGTGTTTGGCTGCCGTGTCTCCCACATGGGGGATGTGGATCTTTCTCTCTTTGTTGGCCAATGATGTGGACAATTGTTATCACTGAATTCTAAGCATTCTAGCATTCTTGTACTGAGCATGAAAAAGAATCTAAGCTCAGTACCTGGGCACATATAGCCAATTCCTTCTGAACAACAGAATCCTTTTAATAAATCATATCAAGCCTTCTGGATTTGGAGCTAAAGAGTCCTGATTCACCATCGAACACAACAATAATTGGGTGGTACAGTGTGCAAAAGAGATAAGTAAAAAGCTATGTAGCATTTCCAGACCCCCAAAAAGTCCAAATTTCCCACACTGCTAGATTAAGGATTAATGTATCATGTGGTTCACTGGCGTTTCTCCAGGAGAGACAGTGGCTGTGCCAAGGTTGCTGTGTCTGGAATATCCATTTTTCCTCTTTTCCTCTAAGCCATGGGGACTGGTTCTTCACACCACAAAGTGAGCACTCACCAGTTGGTTCCAGTTTGAAGGTCAGCTTCTGGCCTGCAGCCTCACAGATGTATTCCCCAGCATCCTTCTTCTCCAGCTGCTCTACCACCAGGCGCCGGGACTTGCCCGAGGTCTCTATTTTGAATTTCCGAGAGGAAATGAGCAGTTTTCCATCCTTGTACCACTTCACTTCAGTTGCATCCTGTGCTACCTCACACATGAGGGTGGCACTTTCTGTCAGGACAGCCTTCACCTCCTTCTGGACCTTTTCCTGGTTTATAAATGCAGGTTTGGGCTCTGAGCACAGAAAAAGAAGAAAATAATTGTTGTGGGGTTAAAATGAGATTGAGCTTACACATTTCTGTGGAGAGGTTTGGAAAATATTTAGGCTGTCACTTGCCAAAATCAATTGCCATCACTGCTCAGTGTCTACCCTTCTGTGGGATGGAGTTGCCACTTGGAAAATTGGGAACTAAGAGCCTAGAAATGGAAAGGACCAAGAGGAGCCTTGACATCAGCCCTACTGTTGCAAGTCACCAGGTAAAAATGTATTTCATTTAAACTTTCCCAAAGAACATCTGTCCTGCATATCACTATGAGCTCCCAAATTCCTTTTACTTAAGATGTCAGACATAATAAAGCAATTTCTTGGAATATCTCACAGCAAAGGGGGATTTAGCACCTGGCAGGATTAGTAAAACATCTCAAAAGACTGAGATCTCAATCAAACAACAGCCCAAATTCAGAAAAAGTGCTGTTTATAACCCATGCTGAGATGTGCTGCTGCTAATACTGCAAATGACAAAACATATTCCAGCCTGTAAATCTTCCAAAATGGGATTGCAAGACTAAGAAGAAAGGGATTCTGTAATGGCTCTTTCCTTTCAAGAAGTTCAGTGTACAAAAATCACCCTTTGGGATCGCAGGAACAGAAGGGATCTGAACATTAATTATTTATAACTGCAACTATTAGACCCACTAAGAATGAGACAGAACTTGTACCATGCTAAAGCCAAAAATTCCAATTTCTGCAAACCAGGCAACCAAGTACAGAAAATCAGGTGAACCCTGCAGGCTGCAACAAAACCCAGACTATTGCAACTGAGTCTTGGTGGAACAGTTATTTCAATTATTGCTTAATTGGCCTCTACTGAATTCCGACAAAGAATCTTCTCCCACCTGTGACATCGATCCTGAAGGTGAGTTTTTGGCCAGCAGCCTCGCAGGTGTACTCCCCTGCATCTTTCTTCTCCACCTGACCCACCACCAGACGACGAGATTTGCCCTCTGACTCCACCTTCAACTTCTTGCTGGAGGTGATGAGTTTCCCATCCTTGTACCACTTCACCTCCGTTTTCTCCTGGGCCACCTCGCAGCTCAGCGTGGCATTTTCTGACAGTGCAGCCTTCACCTCTTTCTGCACCTTCTCCTTGTTTGTAAACACAACCTCTGGCTCTGGAAAGAGAGAGAAATACAGACTTTCTCCAAAATATGATGTTGCTCAATCCCCTTTTCGTGGCTTAGAAGTAACACTGGATAAAAACCCTCTGACATGACAGTCCACATCTAAGTCTACCAGAAGAACATGCAAAGGACTTTGTGGTGGGGGTTTTGTAGTGGGTTTTTGCCTGTTTTGAGTTTTTTGACAGCAGTAATGTCTCTATGGTTCATAAGAACATTGTCTGGCAGGACCCAGTCAAGGCAGGACACGTTTTGGTTTAAGTTAATTGCAAACGATCAAATTTTTAGAGGAAGGATCTGTTCCATGGTACAATAGAGTCCCATAAAACTGATTTCTTTGATTCTCAGCTGCTTCTGCTTCTTTTTAGATAATTTTCTTAAATGAGGAAGGTGCTAGATCAGCAACGACATATCCAGGACCCTGTTATTTGTTCTCAGTGCAACCTTGGGAAAAGCTCAGCTCATCTCAAATCCAAATGGTGAAATCCCCTTGTTCTCCAGAAGACATATCAGTGACACCACTTGCAAGTGGATTGGGAAGCTGTGAGGGAGCTGGGGAGCTTAATCTGTTTTACCTCTCTATGGCCCCAGTAGGGAAATAAAACTGGAACGAGTCTCCATGAAACCTTCTTTCCTTACTTGCCATTTTCTTGACACCTTAAAAACGCTAATATCTATCAAGCCCTACTTCCATGACTCCCTTCAGGCTGAAATGAGCACTTTCAAGGGAAATAAAAAGAGTGTGGACATGCTCTCCACCATGACCCTGCACTGAGAATGAGCTGTGGTGCAGATTTGTTCTCGTTGCACCAAGATGGGAAGGAGATGCACAATCAGTACCTTCTTTTTTACAGCCCCTTTCCCTCCTTGTAGCTTGCAAAATTTTCCAGGGATTCATCTGCCTGTTTTAAGGATTCTAAATGTTTTACAAAGAATAAGAATGAAGAAAACTGGTCTTGTATTTGTACCCATCCTAGGCGATGCCAATGACGTACTCAAATTTGAAGCGTAACACCAAGAACACTTATAAAATAATGTTAATTTTTCTAAAGAATCTAGAAATAAGATTGGTGGGCCAAAGAATCTTCTCCTACCTGGGACAACAATCCTGAAGGTGAGTTTCTGGCCAGCAGCCTCACAGGTGTACTCCCCTGCATCTTTCTTCTCCACCTGACCCACCACCAGACGACGAGATTTGCCCTCTGACTCCACCTTGAACTTCTTGCTGGAGGTGATGAGTTTCCCATCCTTGTACCACTTCACCTCCATTTTCTCCTGGGCCACCTCGCAGCTCAGCGTGGCATTTTCTGATAGTGCAGCTTTCACCTCTTTCTGCACTGTTTCCTTTTTGATGAAAGCATCCTCTGCCTCTGCAATTAAGGGTAGGAGGGCAGATATTGAAAATTCACAGATCCTTTTCCAAATGCACACATCACCTTTTCAACTGTGGTACTGAAATTAATTTCCCATTCACATTTCCTGCCACCACCACCTACTGAATTTTTGACATTTGAATTATACAAAGTGCCAGTGAAGGAGTCATTCTCAGTCCAAGACACGGCCTCAAATTGCTTTCATTTCCACCACTACCTTTCTTCAAAACATTAAGAAAGTAACTTATCCCAAAATTCAGCAGCACTAAGGTGCATGAGGTCTCTCAGAATTAGGTTTGCTGTAAGAGGACAAGCATTATATTGCCCAACCAACCCAAGAGTTGCAGTTTACTTTGCCAACAAAAAAAAAAAGAGTGTTGGGAACAAACTCTGTGAGCCTATTCTGTGTCTGTATCTTTATTTCCCAACTGTTCTCAAGATGTGTCAACCCCAAATTATCGTTTTCTAAAAAATAAAAATTAGCCAGCCCCATTGTATTTGCACCATGCCATGGTAAAAAATAAATCTCAAGTATGAACTCTTCAATTTGCTTTAAATTCATTGGGATCCAACTGAAGGATATCAAGTTTAAAAGCTGTCTTTAATATCAAGGTGAAGAGAGCTGGTTGCCTCATTTCCTGCTTCTGAGAACAGTTCTGGCATTTCCATCCAGTTGACAGAGGCCATAATTTAAAGGTTTCCTTAACAGTAAGCTATATTTCAGAAAGGAGCTTTCACAAGAGAATGCCTGCACTCAGATTTGCTCCACCCTTTAATTTCTCCAGCAATTACTGAATTTTCAGTTTGCTATCAGGACATCTTCCCAAGATACTCAGGGAAATTCCCCAGTGATCTTCAGCCTGATGTGAGTTTAGGGCTACAGAAATCCACTGCATGCTTAGTTTCTAAAAAACAAAGAGAGATCTAACTGTGTGAACACAATGTCATGAGTAAACCAACACCATGTAAGTGCTGGCTCAGTTGCTGCCTGTTGAGATGGAGTTTGATGAGCCATATAACTTCCCCCTCCTTCAATTTTCAGGGTGTAAAACAGGGATGCAGCACATTCTCCCACCTGTGACATCAATCCTGAAGGTGAGTTTGTGGCCAGCAGCCTCGCAGGTGTACTCCCCTGCATCTTTCTTCTCCACCTGACCCACCACCAGACGACGAGATTTGCCCTCTGACTCCACCTTCAACTTCTTGCTGGAGGTGATGAGTTTCCCATCCTTGTACCACTTCACCTCCGTTTTCTCCTGGGCCACCTCGCAGCTCAGCGTGGCATTTTCTGATAGTGCAGCCTTCACCTCTTTCTGCACCTTCTCCTTGTGGACAAAGGCATCTTTTGCCTCTGAAGCAGGGAAACATAAGGGGGAAAATATGTAAGATATAAATATCTTGTGTCAAGAAGTTCTTACTTCTATGAGGTGTAGATGCCCTGCAGGATCTTGGACTTGGCAGAGCTGGTTTCACCATTGGGCATGATGATCTTAAAGGTCTTTTCCAACATAAAAAATTCAATATTAAACTCTTGTAAGTAACACAGCTTTGCAGTTCTGTTTATCACATAAATAAAGTGATGTACCCTCAAAATAAGTGATGTCCATGTAATTATCATCCCTCTCTGACTTGTCCTCATGAACAGTTCAACCACCCCATTTGCAAATTTCTTACCATGAATATAAAGATGAAATTCTCTCTTGTGTCTTTATGGTATTTCTACTCTCCACATTTGGAACGAGCCAAATATAGCACAATGGTGAGTTGCCACCTCCACTATCACATTATTTAGACGATTTTTCCAGGTATCTTAGATCAAAATTGGGTGTTGCTCAGAAAATACCTTGTAACCCAATCCCAAAGAGAGGACAAAGATACAATTCTCAATATGGAATTGTACTTGGTGAACATTACACATAAAAGTAGCATATAAAATTTGAAGTGTATTTTAATTTCCTAAAAAGTCTGTGATTTTCAAGCAAACTGACCTCTTGACAGGAGGGTGCAGCCATGGGGAAGTCAGGCTCTGCTCCCAGGGAACAGGGACAGGAGGAGAGGGAACAGCCTCAAGCTGTACCAGGGGAGAGTCGGGTTGGACACCAGGAGGAATTTCTCCATGGAAAGGGTGGTCAGGCACTGGAAGGAGCTGCCCAGGCAGGTTTGGAGTCCCCATCCCTGGAGGTGCCCCAGGAAAGGCTGGAGGTGGCACTCAGAGCTCTGGGCTGGGGACAAGGTTGGGCACAGCTTGGGCTCGACGGTCTGGGTCGGCTTTTGCAACCTCAGTGATTCTGTGACCTGGGAGGCTCTTGGGAATGCTGAGCCACTTCCATTCCCTGTGCTACTGCCCTCCTATCCCCAGTCACTCCCTGCAGCCTCCTGGGGCCAGCCTTGCCTCCTCCTGTATGATTTTCTCCTGTCTCCATCACGGCTGTGCCGCTCTGAGCAGCAGCAGCTGCCCGGGAGGGTGAGGAGAAGGGCTAAGCTCAGCTCAGTTCCTCCTCTGCTGACAGTGGCACCACATGTGGGTTCTGGGCCACATCACAGCCCTGCTTGGAATATTGCACAGTCCATGGAAAGAGAGGTGTCCTGCAGGGAGCAACACGGAGCAGGAATCCAGCTTAGGGGTCTGAATTTGAGCTCCTCTGTTTATATTGGCTGTAGAAGGGTTGTGAGGAGATGTTGTTGTCATTTAGAAGGCACGTGGTCTGTGCTGGGTGATGCAAAGCTCCTCAAAGGGACATGTCAGCAGCATTTTGACATCTGGAAGGGCTCGAGCACACACCAAGCTTTGCATTCAAAACTGAGTGCTAAAATATTAATATTTAAACTCCCATCTACAACTTTGAGTGTGAATATGCAGAGTGTACTCAATAGGTTATAAAACAAGTCTGTGTCGATGGGGGCTGTATCTAAAAAGTCAGCTTAGCACAGCAGGAATATCCCAGACTTGTCTCACTTGACCTTTCATATAAACCATTTTTATACTGATAGGAAGTATGACCAAAACTTTTAATCCAAAGCTTCCAAAGTGATTTACACCAGTTGATAATTTCTTTCAGAAACTTATTTTAAATTTAAACAACTATTCAGTGAAGATGACATTTCCAACTTAAATGAAACTGGTTAGTGAAAATCCAATGTAAATGAGGAGAAATGTTTTCAGGACATGAAACGTTCACTGATTTAAAATACAGATTTCACTGCATACCCTGAATCCTGAAATACTGATATTTCAGAATCAGCTCTTTTTCTATGGGTCCTACTCAATCCCAAGGTGTGCAGGAGCTGATTCTCTTTATATTAAGCCAAAAACCACAGTGGCATCCCAAAACCCAATGCTGAGCATCTAACCTTCAACCTGTCCTTAAACAGGGAAGGTTTTGTGCTACCAGTGGAGCCCTGGAGTACAGAAACCCTGAAAAGCTTCCCAAGTGCAATGGCACCAGGATAAATTAAGACCCAGAAATCCGCTGCACTTTGGGATAAACTAGTAAGAGAAGGATTTCTGCTGCAGAAGAGCCAACCCCTCCGAGTACGCATAATCCCTCCTGACTTTCACACTGGATCATTTTCCAGCCAGTGCTGGCCTTGCACGTCGTGTTGCAGTTGTTCCCATGAGAAATACAGCAACGGTAGCTAAGGCAGGCTGGCAGCACAGGGCAAGGGGTCACATTACCCAGTGCCACCGTGAGGTCACCTCGCTGGAAAGAGAGCTGGAAGCCTTTGCTTTCTGAGGCAGACAGCTCCCTCAGAGAGAGAAGTTCAGGTGTAAAGCACTAAATTTGTGTTTTCTGACTACACCTCTGCAGTAACAGATGTACCAGTGTCAGCAGCAAACAATGAATTTGGTTTATAACAATTTTGCCCAGAGAAGCTGTGGCTGCCCCATCGCTGGAAGTGTTCCAGGCCAGGTTGGATGGGGCTTGGAGCAACCTGGGATGGTGGGAGGTGTCCCTGCCCATGGCAGGGAGTGGGAATGAGGTGATCTTTAAGGTCCCTTTCAAATCTAATTACTCTGGTTTTTTTATGATGGTCTATCCATGCCAATATTGAATTTTCTCTGGAAGACACCTCTCAAATCTATCCTTACTTATCCTCCCTTACCCATCCTCTACCAAAACTGGCAGCTCCCTCAGCCAAAGAATGAGCTACACAAAGAATGAAAGAGCCAAAATGCCCCAGCTCACAGCTTGGGTACCCTACACAGAGCAGAGTCAAGAGATCCCCAACACACTTGTTCCTCTACACCACTGATAAAATGCCAAAACCTCTGTTTGGTGCTATAGGAAAACAGAGGTGAAAATTGCTTCCCTCTGCACATGAGACAAGAATTTTAAGATTAAAAAAGGAATTGTCTGTAAAGACGGTGAAGTGCTATAAATATTAAAACAAACAACCAAACCCTTTCATTACATCCAATTCAGAAATGATCACTCAGAATGTAGCTCATGTCCATGGCTGCCTGCAGCCTGAGATAAAATTCACCAGACCTCTTGCAAAAGATATGAGACCAAAGATATCACAGAATTATTTAGGCTGGAAAAAACTTGGAAGATCATTGAGTCCAACTGTTCCCCCAGCACTGCCAGGTCCCCAGGTGCCACATCCAGCTTTTAAATCCTTCCAGGGATGGGGACTCCACCACTTCCCTGGGCAGCCTGCTCCAATGCCTGACAACCTTTTTGGTTAAGAATTTCTTTCTAATATTGAACCTAAACCTCTGCTGGAACTTGAGACCATTCACTCTTGTCCTACCACTTGCAAAAAAAGGGGAAGGAAAACCGTGATTTTCATGGAAGGATACCTGTGACAGGAGGAGGAACACCAGTACTGGTGATCAAACTGGAAGAGATTTTTTTAACACAGTGTCTGCTATCGAGAAATATTGTTCACTTCCTCAGCTGAAGGAGCCATACAAGGAGGGGAGGAGCTGACATCAGAATATCTACAGGTCTGCTCAGTCCTACACAACCTCACTGAAACAGCAGCTCAGAGAGGCATCAGAAAGTACTTTAACAGCATTTCTAATATTGCATCAGAGAAAATGGGGGGAAAACACAGATAGAAAGAAAAGCCAATGAAAAACAACCCAAAATCTGTCTCCCACCTGTGACATCGATCCTGAAGGTGAGTTTGTGGCCAGCAGCCTCGCAGGTGTACTCCCCTGCATCTTTCTTCTCCACCTGACCCACCACCAGACGACGAGATTTGCCCTCTGACTCCACCTTCAACTTCTTGCTGGAGGTGATGAGTTTCCCATCCTTGTACCACTTCACCTCCGTTTTCTCCTGGGCCACCTCGCAGCTCAGCGTGGCATTTTCTGATAGTGCAGCTTTCACCTCTTTCTGCACTTTGTCCTTGTTGATAAATGCATCCTCTGCTTCTGTGGAGTGGGAGAAGAAATTTTAAAATCACACAAAAGTTGATGCTGTGCAAAGTGATCAAACCCAAATAAAAAACACAACAACTCCCACGTCTCTGGTATTTTTTAATGCTCAGACAAGATGTGGGCCTTTGTCTGGCCTGAGGACGACACATCAGCCATTTCTGAGAAAAATTATCCAATGCCTCAGGATTTCAGCTTCTTCCCATGTCCACAAGAAATCCATTGCTTTGTTCCATAAGGTAATGGACAAATAAATACCAAATATCATTTGCCACTGGGACTCCTATGGAAGCTGTGCTCATTCCAGGAGTCCTATTTTCCTACTTCTTCTGGGTTTATTTTTCCTACATATCTGGGAGACAACCTTACCTTTATCCTTATAAATAACAATGGAATGGAAACTTTTCTATCTTTCCATTATTTGGAAATCAGAAAGCACCAAGGGGCATTGAGTGGGATTCATCCCATGGATAAAGAAGTCCAGCTGTCAGCATCAATGTGACAATGGATGGGTGGTTGATCTCCATCCCTACTCAATGAAGTTTCAGGCTGCACAGACACTGGAGCCCACAGCATGGTACATTTTTCTGTATTAAGGGACCTTTCTGTGATGAGAATGAACAATCTCCCACCTGTGACATCAATCCTGAAGGTGAGTTTGTGGCCAGCAGCCTCGCAGGTGTACTCCCCTGCATCTTTCTTCTCCACCTGACCCACCACCAGACGACGAGATTTGCCCTCTGACTCCAGCTTGAACTTCTTGCTGGAGGTGATGAGTTTCCCATCCTTGTACCACTTCACCTCCGTTTTCTCCTGGGCCACCTCGCAGCTCAGCGTGGCATTTTCTGATAGTGCAGCTTTCACCTCTTTCTGAACCTTCTCCTTGTTTGTAAACACAACTTCTGGCTCTGCAAGGAAACCCCAACAGTCACACGCAGATTTTTGCAGTCCTTGTGTCTGATGTTTAATCAAGTTCCCCCTATTTCACTGTACTTGCCCTGACAGGTAATATCATGATGGGCCATTAGTGCTTCATCTCTGTCTTGCTAAGAGGTAAATAGGAATGGGAATTTGATGGGAATTCTGGGGTAATGTTAAAAACTCACAATTTTAGGACAGATTTAAATGTAAGACTTGGAGCACCAACTTGCATTGCCTGAACCCTCCTCTCTCTCCTCTCTCTCTATGTCTCTCTGAGATTCCAGTGAAACAGAAGGGAACAGCACCTGTACCCTCATGTCCAGGAACCACTGCTCTTTTTCCGCCTATTTGGGACAATTCCATTGTTCTCCATATAATCATGGAATGGTTTGTTGGAAGGGACCTTAAAGATCATCACAATCCAACCCACTTGCCATGAGCAGGGACACCTTCCACTAGACCACATTGCTCCAAGCCCCATCCAGTGTTTAAGGGATGGGATCTAATCAGAGCTCTTCAAACACCTTCCCTGTCCCCTTTTTCCATCCCTCTGCTATGCCCTCACACTATTTTCCCGTGGGAGTTTTTCTGTGGACAATCCAGCTAATTGTGAAAGGAGAAGGAATTTTCATCCTTTCCCATCACTTTTTTTTTTTTTTTTGTGGTCACAACCAGTCACGGATGCAGAACCAGGTATATAAAACATCATTATGAAAGCTGCCCAAAAAAATCAAGCATGATGGCTGAGATCTTCCACCCCAGGGAGGTTGCAAGATGATGCTCTGGACGCAAGAGGAATTTTGAATTCCACCCAGAATGGAATTTTCCTTTACCTTTGGAATTCCTGGCATTTTCTCACCTCTGACTTTGACTTGGAATGTTGTTCTGTCGTCCTTCGTTTCACAGGCGTAGCTGCCTTGGTCTTGCTGTGTCACCTTCTTGATGATGAGCTTGCGTTGTGTCCCCTGGCAGACGATTGTTGTCCTCTGGTCCTGCTTCAGCTCAGCCTGATCCTTCCTCCACACCACGGCCCCGCCCGCAGCTGACACCTCACACACCAGCTCCAGGCTTTCAGAAGGACTGACTGATACTTCTGGAGTCGTCTTGGGCTTGTTGACAAAAGTAACAGCTTCATCTGGAGTGGAAAAGGGAAAACAGTTTGTGCCTTGGTGCAGGTTTATCTGCACGAAGTTAGGATACAGTGACTATTTGTCATTATTCCATTATCACACACAGTTGACCTCTGACAGATGGTGCAAACCCCTCTGATCTTCAGATAATTGCTCTCAATTACAGTGAAATCCCCTTCATCTGCCCCACATCCTCCTGGATCTTTCAGCTCAAACTGACACACCCTCAAGTTGCTCACATTTCATTTACCACTCCTTGATTCCCATGTCAAGCAAGCTCTGGGGAATGTTGTGTGGGGGATGTACGTGTTCATGGCTGAGGGCAGAAACAGCTTTGAAAAGACCTGGGAAGTCTCAGAAAACCTAGTTAGAGGTGATGAGGAGCCTAATTTAAATGTTTCTGAGCCCATTCCTGCAGCTCCTCGTTCCTAGTATCTGAATTACTAGTATCTAGTATCAGAATTACTGACTAATTCTTCTCCAGGCTAGGGCACACATGGGATAATCTCATTCACAAAACATTCTCCAGCTTCAAATTAGGAAAAAGCTCTGAGCAACCTGGTGTAGTGGAAGACATCCCTGCCCATGGCAGGGGGTTGGAAGGAGATGGTTTTTAAGGCCCTTTCCACCCCAAACCATTCCATATTTCTATGAATATAGGAGTCAATAATCTCAAATCTTTTGGCTGGAACTGATCTTCCCAGCAGAGAGCTCAGAACTGCTCCCACAGCTCAGTTGAGGTTCCTGCATGGACAGCTCAGCTCAAACCCTGCTGACAGCACAGATATGGGCTGTGCAAACGCAGGGTATTTGTCATGCAGGCAGCAACAATACAACATTTTCATCAATTAAGACTCTTTGCAAGTGTCTTTGTAAGGGTAAAAGTGAAGGCAATGAAGTGAAGACAGAGACCCTTGTTGGGATGGATGAAAGTTTGACAAGAAAGTCTCACAGGTATGTGTGCTTGGCAGAAGGATTTTTGAATGTAGAAACTGAGAAAGGAATAGAGATGGAAGCAAGTTTTGATATAGAAGAGTAACAAAGGTCTAAAGGAACTGATGAGCCAGGCTTAGTGGGTAACTAAGAAGGCAAAGGGTGTGAGAGTTAAGAAAGGTTTTTATGACTCAGAACAAAGGATAAGCCCACCTCAAACAGGAGATGTTTTTTACCAAGCAGAAAAATACAAGAAGTAAATAGACATGCTGATGTTGTAAGTAGAAAAAAAGTCTCAGAATTTTCCACTGCAAGAAAACTGAAAAACCACTTCTAGATTAAACTGTAACACACTGACCTGTTGTGATTGGAGAACAGTAACATGAATATTGTAATGTTAGTTATAAACTAACATACTGACCTGTTGTGATTGGAGAATAATAACATGAATATTGCAATGTTAGTAGTTATAATAGGCTAAAGGTAATAGTAAAGGTATTGGTTGGTGGTTCGGTACTAAGATGCTCAGCAAAGAAAAGTAAATAATGTATTGTAACCAGAACTAAGATGACTTAAGCCTTGCCTACAGCTGTGGCTGATAGTTCAGGCTGGGCTCTGCCACCCACAGCCCGTGATTGCTGTCTGGGTACAACAAACAGCATTTTACAGAGCCCTCTGCAGTCCCACATCTCCTTGTAGGCTCTTTCAGACCCTGGTGTAAAATGTGAGCAAACCTCCTCAACACACGCTGTCCCTAAGCTGAGGAGCAATATTTGATGGGCATGTCAGGTATTTCAGAGCCTTTGTTCCACCAGGGCAGCCCTGCCCCTTAGAGCCAGCCTCAGCTCAGTATTGCATTTCTTTTAGCAGCAACTGTTGCTTTCCATCACTGAGTACCCCAAGGACAATTGCCGTGCCAGGCAAGCATTTAATTAAAATTTGCATTCATTAGGACTGACATGTTCTTCAACAATTAGCTGACCAAAGGAGGATGGTCCCTCCAGAATCCTGGTGCTCAGGGTTATTGGGGTATCTCATTACCCTCAAGGCAGATTGATTCCCTGCCCTGAGACCAACCCCTGAGTGTGCAGTGCAGCTTCTCAGCACTCTGGAAAATGTTCATGGTGACACACGAAACAAGGAGGAAACTGCCCTGGCTGAGGCGTTGTCATCAGGTTGTATCTCAGTTCTTGCTCACCAAAAAGTTTGTGGGGATAGAACACAGCATAACAGCTTCAAACTGACAGAGGGCAGGGTTAGATGGGGTACTAAGAATAAATTCTTCCCTGTGAGGGTGGGCAGGTCCTGGCACAGGGTGCCCAGAGAAGCTGTGGCTGCCCCTGGATCCCTGGAAGTGTCCAAGGCCAGGTTGGACAGGGCTTGGAACACCTTGGGATGGTGGAAGGTGTCCTGCCCATGGCAGGGGGTGGAAAGAGATGGGCTTTAACTTTCCAACCCAAACCTTTCTGTGAGTCTAGGATTTAGCAGGCAGCAGTTTTCTTTGCCTCAGCCATGGGATAGGAGTTACAGGTGAGATTCACCCAACGTGCTCATGGCCAGCAAGAAGTTTGTACCGAGCTCAGGCAATCCTCTGCACCTGATGCTCACACAAAGGCACAACCAGAACACTTCTAAAATCCATCTGTGACAGCTCTAATCAGACAGCATAAATCAGATTGCACACACTGCCTTTTGAGGGGTCAGTTTGGGCAGAGCCTGGTTGGCTCTTTCAGACCAGTTTTTCAATGGGTAAAGTCAGGGACTGGGAATTACACTCCAAGAGAAATTCCCTAATGCTGGATTCTCAGAAGAAAACTGGAGGTGAGATGCAGAGTGAATACCTGAGCAAACACCAGATGGAAGCACTCCCTCCAGCTCATTAAATCCTGCAGCAATCCCTCAAGACAAGTGCTGTCCTAAATTAATCAGCTTTGCTGAGTCTTTAGTTAGCTCCTGGACAGCATCACAGTAACCTGGATATTCTGTTACAGGTCACAAGCACTCAGTTGTGTCTTCTCTTGAATTGCTTTGTACTGCAGACATGCCAGGAGAAGCTTTCAGGGGAGTTTCAGTCTTAAATTTAGAACCAGGTTAAAAAGTAGACCCCCAGGCACAAGCCAGAAAACCCCAGTTAGAAGAAAAGTTCCCCCAAACATGCAACTGGAATCAGTTGAATTTCACAGATATTGAATTTCACAGATGAATTCTTGTGTCATTTTATACTCTGGGCTGGAATGCAGTGGTGACAAGCATTTCTCTTCTGGGCCTGACCTGACAACCACGTGCTTTGTGTGAGGGGCAGGTGACACGGACTGATGGAGTCGCTTACAGTACCACAGGGAGTGATCCCTGAGATCACAGTGTCCTTTGGGAACAGCAGGACATCTTTAACTCTCAGAATCAGGAATTAAACTTGTCAAAGGAGGGCACATGGCTTTCACAGCAAGACTTTGAACTGAGGTGATCTTAAGATGATGCACACCCTGAGCTAAAAGAAGAGAGGCCAGATGTGGCTGCCAGCTGTGCAGCCAGCATTGTGTTTGGGTTCTGCTCCAGCCCTTGGAAAAGCTTAGCTGACTCAAATAAATCACAGCATCGATTTACCATCTGCCCATACTCTGGGTTTGCATCAGGATCACAACAAGGGTCAGAATCTCAGAGCAAGGCTCAGAACCTCTCAAACTGTTGTGCAACCTTGGCCCAAAAATCTGTCAATTTATGAGGTAGGACAAGTCTAAAGAACAAAATCCTGCATTTCTCACACAGACTCTGATCCCATTCTTGCAGTACCAACTTACCTGAAACTTTTAAATCAAAAGTAAGGGTGTCATCCCCGATTTTGCAGGTGTAAGTTCCTTCATCCTCTTTCGCCACAGCCGAAGCCACGAGCTTGTGCAGTTTTCCTTTGTCTTCCATGGTGAATTTTTTGCTGGCTGTGATTTCCTTCCCATCTTTGTACCACTTCACCATGATGTTGGCCTCAGAGGTCTCAGACACAAACTCAGCCTGTTTTCCAGCAACAGCTTTGACAACTCCTCCAGTCTTCTCTTTGTTTATGAAGTTTGCAAGTGCTGAAACGAAACAGGGACACAGCTCTGGTAAAGAATTCTGTGCACAGCAATAAAAATGTATATTGACATCTGCATTAGGTATCCATTTATCACAAGACAAGATCTGTTTATTTAATTATGGATCTAATTACTGGATTCCAAAGCAGAAGCAGACAAATTTCCAACCATATTCCTGATTATCCCACATCCAAAAAGCAGAGCACATAGATGGCACAAGAGGGTGAGTCAAGGAGAAAAAGCCCAGGAAACAGAGCTTTAATATATTATTTTAAAGAGAGGTGAGGAAATAAATAAACTGGAAGTAAAGCCAGGAAGGTTATTCAATCATGATATTGTAACCACCTGACAAATAAATTAACTCTAGAAGAGGTTAAAATATAACCTGGATAAATTAAATCACACAAAATTAACAATCTATATGGATATCTCATAGGATCAAAATGAAAAGAAATTTATTCCTGGAAATTAACTGGAGCATAGAAAATAGACAATAAATCTGGCATCATATTAACATGGAATGAAATAATTGAGTCACCAATTGCCTCAAAGCAAAATACTCAAACCCCCACCAATATCCAAGTTGAAACCACAGGGGAAGGGGAAAGGGGAAAGGGGACTGCTAAGATATTCCTTCCCCAGCATTACTGAAACTCAGTCCCCCAGTTCAAAGGAAGAAGAGGGAGATGAGTTCATTCATTCACCTTTCCCTCCCCCAGAAAACCAGAGTGAAAAATACCACCAGAGCAGCCCAAAGGAGGCTCAGATGTCCCTTGTCACCACGGGAGGTCACGTGTCAGAGGGAGCCTGGCTCAGGGCAGAGAGGGGACCACAGTGACAAATGGCAAGTGCCTTTCTGGCTGGTTTGGGCAGGAGGCCCAGGCAGTGACACAGTGGCCGTGGCTCGGCACAGTGGCCTCTCGGTAGCCACATGACACCCACGTGCCATTTACCGCTGACCTGCTCCTCAAATGGTTCCCAGCTCCCTGTGGCTGATAGAAGGTGGCAATAATGGAAAGTAAAATGTTGACAGAGCATTTGTGAGGCTCATCCCACAAGGATGAGAGGTACCAAAGGTGATTCACCAGGAATCAAGCTGTAAACAGCAGATTTTAAATGACATCTTGTCAATGCAGATTTTAAAATAATAACATTGATCACTCATTTGATAGTCACACCACAGTGAAAAGCTCATGGAAACATCCATCGAGTAATTCAATTAAATGTGGGTAGAACTGTCAGCATGAAAAATGATGCTAAAAAGGCAGAGTGAGAGAAAAAAAAAATCAAAATCAAGAGCAGATGCCAATCGTAGACAGAAATTCCTCTATATATAAATTTAGTCACATTTAAAATTTTTTTTTAGCTCTCTCAAGTTTGCTCTTTGAAAAAACTGAACAAGTAGTCAAATGTAAAAAAAACCACAATATTCTCAGGCTTTGTTGTTTCTGTAGAGACCAAGGTGGGTGAGGTGCCAGCAGAACATGATGATGAAACACCTCAGACTTACTCTGTGCAGAAAGAGTGTGGTGGTGGCTGGGGTGAAGGTGAGGGTGAGCTGTGGGACAAAACGTGGAAATCAAATGGCTTTACAGACTGAACTTGCCAGTTAAAAAAAAAAAAAGGTTCTGAAGTCCCCCCAGTCTTGTTGGAAATGAGACAAAGTTTAAATTTTTTTCTATAACTTTAGTCAAGGGTTTTGTTCACCTTTGCCCAGGGGGAAAGGGATTGAAGTTTCTTTTCAAGGGACTGTATCACCACTCCAGGCCTGATAACCTCAACAGACTGGGGGTAGCACAGGAGATATAAAAAAGATAACAACCATTAATGATTGTTAACGAAGATCAAATCCAGACATCACCCCTGGCATGGTCAAAGACACCTGGTCTCAGGAAAGATCAATAAGAGAAGGAAGAATGACAACCTAATTAGCATTGAAGGCAAAGGGATCAATAACCAATAGGAAACCGAATACCAAGAACTGCATAATTTGGGACCAATGAACATTGAACCAATTAATTTCTCTGGGTTTTGACTGTATAAGTATGTGAAAAATACAGTAAACATCATGTGTGATGGAATGATTTCCTCTGCACAACCCGGGCAATGTGTGGATGGAAATGTTTCAATTGTTGCACATCTTGGAAATAGAGTGATGCCTTGATTCTCTTGTTGGAGAGTTTTTGTTTTTCCCTCAGTTTTAGTGACAACAGGCTGGACTGGCCTGGAGTAAGGCTGTGTGCTCTGAACCTCAGCAGATATCTCATGATCCATGTGAGGAACAGTCTGGGGATAGACTGGGGGTTTGAGGCAAATCCTGGTCCCCTTCAAGGCAGAGACAGCTTTGCTCCAGCTCATAAAATCTTGCACAGATAGGAAGGTTTGCAAGAAGGAGGTTTAATACTGCTGGTTTCAGGGTAAAGGCAGAAACTGCCATGAAAGGAAGAATAGCCAAAAAGATAGGGCAGGTGTGAAACAGTGCTGGTTCAAGAAATATCAAAATAAAGTGCCATCTTGTTGTTTTTTCTACACCTTGTAAACAGGAAGGGGTTAAGCTATCCAGTGTGCCCTGGAAAGGTATTTTTTCTTATCCACCACAGTATTGACAGAAAAGAACAAAAAAAATCCTGAAACAAATTTAAAAAACAAAACAAAACAAACCGTAACCAAAACAAAACACAAACAAACAACAACAAAACAAACAAACCAACCAAAACAAAAAACAAATAAAAACAAATCCCACAATGCCAAGATGATGCCAATGCTTGTACAGCCAGAACTGAAGTCTCTCTTCAGTGACTTGTCTGATGTCACACAGCAAGTGTGGGACAGACACGGGATCCTGTGTCATGTCCCACCCCTGGGGCTGGATTTCTTCATCCCAAGAGCGCTTTTCCTTACCCACCACTCACCCTCATGAAATCACACCAGAAATTCCCTGGAATACCAAGATGCCAATAGGAGTAAAAGCACAGATTGTAGCACCTGGCCAGTTGCTGGTTTTGCTCCCCAGTCCTGCTGTGGGACCACGTTATCAAGGCTGGACATTGATGGGCAATTATCAGACTCCCCCTGGAGCACTCCCTGTGTGTGCCTGGAGGGCTCCATTGGTTTAGGGCAGGAGCATCATGAGTGCAGAGCAGCCCAGGCAGTCACTCACCTTTCACTGAGAGCTGATAAAGCATTTTATCCCCTTCACAGACACACTCATAGACCCCAGCGTCCTCCTCAGCAGCGCCGCGGATTTTCAGGACGCGCCTCTTCCCCACAGTTTGGAACTCGTATTTTTCACTGGCCTTGAGCTCCTTCCCATCTTTCATCCACTTCACAGTGGCCTCTGTGTCTGAAAGCTCAGCCTGGAGTTTGGCTTCCTCCCGTAGCCGAGCAGAGACTTTTTCTACGTCTTTGGTCTTGTTGGTGAATCTCACTGCAGCTCCTGCCAGGACAAGAGACTGTGTTATTTGGAGTTATACCATGATAACTTATCCCTGATACAGGGCTGCTGTAGACTGTGAGATCTCTGAAGGTATTAGATCCTGTTCCTGACCTCACACTCAGGTCAATACTGTGCATTCTTTCCCAGTTCAGAAAACCTGACCTGTTTTTTTGCCGGAGTCACCAAGGGGGAAAAAAAAAACCAACATGTTTTCTTCTACTGAAAAATAATACTCTAAACATGCTTCTGCAGAGATCTTCTCCCAAGCCAAACACATCCTTCCAGAATAAAGGACTCATTATGAATTCATTACGTTTTGCCTTACAATGTGGTAGGTACAGATGTTACGGTCATTTCATAGAGGAAACCTTGATCCTAAATCAAGTTCCAGCATACTAACTTGTATATCCCACACATGGTGGACTAAAAAACCTACAGGAAAAGCTTTGTTAGTAATGAATGCTATTTTACTTTTGATGCCTCAGGTTTTAGCTTTTATACTTTTCACATTCTGTGCTGCTTTAGTGTGTGGGTCTGGGCTTCATATCAGGGCATGGTGAGCTCTGTGCACAGAGCAGGGAGACAAAACAATTCCTTCTCCACCTGGGCACCAAGGACAAATGATCCAAATCTCAAAATCTCAGGCCCAAGAGCACAAACAACGTGGGCTGAAGAGAGAAAAACAAGAAGGATGGGACTGGATGGGCTAAAGCTGGAATTGGACAATGAACTGCAAGATGCAAATGGAGCAGAACTGATCAAAGTGCCAGAGCCCGTGCCCGGTGTCCATTTTGTGCCCATTTTGGTTCATCTTGGGTGCAGCCCTGGCTGGGCTCTTGTGCTGCCCAAGGTGGATCCATGGAGGAAATCCTTTTAATAAATCCCTACTTTATTCCTTAGCTCTGTCCAGTCTCTGTTCTAGGTCAGCACTCACAAGACATTGCTTTTGAAAGATTATTACAGTCAAAGAAACTGGTCAAACCTAGAGCTGAAATTAAAACTTTCAGGTGAATTAGTGGCAGATTTGGTGACAGAATCCACTGACAGATGGTTGTGAATGATAAAAATTTTACAGAAATCCGTGAAACAATCTAGTTCAGATTCCACCAGCTGGAAGATCAGCTCACTCTGAGCTGTCACATGAGGTCATTACCAGGACACACATTAACCACATGACACAATATCAGGAGCTTCCCACAGACCAAGGAAAGCCTCCAGCCCCAGTTTTAATCCTGAAGTCCCAGCAACCACCCCTTGACTGGAAGAAGAATGGACAGCAACAATAAATACCTCTCACTCTCATCTTGGTGCTGGTCTCTATGTCATTGGCAACAAATTTCACTTCTGCCCCATCATCTTTCTTGGTGACATTTTTTATGAGCAGGGTGTGAGTGGTTTGGGTTCTGTTAATGATGTAGGTCTCACTTTCCTGTAAGACTTTGCCATTCAGGTACCAAGTGCCAGAACATGTCTTGGTCAGATCAACAGTGAACAGGGCATCCCCTCCAGGTGCAACTTCAGCTGTTGTCAGGGGGTTTTTCACAGCCAGGATGGGTTCTAGGGAAGAACAACACACACCTCTGAGA
The DNA here is from genome assembly GCA_013396995.1 of Dicaeum eximium. Taxonomy (NCBI): domain Eukaryota; kingdom Metazoa; phylum Chordata; class Aves; order Passeriformes; family Dicaeidae; genus Dicaeum; species Dicaeum eximium. The sequence goes on from VWZP01006571.1 coordinate 573,510, forward strand.
ACAAGACTGTCATGCTGGAGGACACCTCATCTCAGGAACCAAATTGTCAGGGTAAACAACACCTGAGAATAAATTAATTCAGCCTTATAAAATTCTCATGCACTAAAGGAAATGCATGGTTGGTCTAAAGGATTTCTTTCCTTCAGCTGCAGGTAACTGATCTCTGGAGTCCTGTTTTTGCAGGTCTAGAAAAACAGGGGTATTTTATTGATTTTTTTTTTTAAATCCTTAAAATGTATAAAGGCATAGGCCAGAAACACCTAAGTCCCCTACAAGTGTGTTGTTTATTGAATAGCCAATATTATTCTTAGATTTCAGAAGGAGGGACTTGTAGATATCCCTATGAGTCAGTTCTAGATATTCTAGGATGATACAAGCATGCTCAGACAGGGAGGGACAATGATGACATGATCACAAGAGACAGTATGATCAAAGTTTGTGTGGTTCTTCAATATCTGCACAGATATTTTCTAGTGCAGTCATTCAAAGGAAGAAATCCCATTGCACCCAATGATTCTATGTGCACATTGGCACCCTAGAAATAAAGAGAAACCCCTGAATTTCTCCTAGAAACTCTTAAAGAGAGACTGGCCAGAACTTGGTTTTCATGATGATATGATGATCCATAAATATTCTCTAGGTGCAAGATCAATATCTCATGTCTATATATTGAAAATTGTACCATAAGGCCATCTCAATTTTTCTTTCCATTTCAGGTGCAGAAGAAGCATTTAAAGGTTTAAGATCCATAGCAGGGAGCTCTCCCTCTCCCACAGCCCCAGGTGGGATATTGGACCATAAACACACCCACAGCTCTACCACAGAAACCCAGCCACCATCACTGGGGTGGTTTTGGACTTTTTCCTTCCTCCCTTTGGTGCAGGTCAGTGGCTGACATGAAGCAGGAGAGCAAGCAGTGAAGGCAAAGAGGATTTGCTGGGCTATTGCTCCATCCTCAAAGTCACAGGAAATGTTTTCAAAGCACCCACGTGTCCCATCGCCCCATTTTGTGCCGGTTTCGTGCTCACCGAGGTGCAAGCTCCCAGGGAATTCCAGGTAGGGGCTCTGTCCGTAGGTGTTGACAGCAGACACTCTGAACTGGTAGTCAGCCTCTTCTGAAAGGTTGCTCACTGTGATCTCGGGGCTGGGGACGTGGGACTCGTGGCACCTCACCCAGGTGAAGCCGGTGAGTTTCTTGCGCTCCACGATGTATCCGTCGACTGGAACGGGCCGCTCCATCCTCGGAGGGGACCACGCCAGGGTCACTGAGGTTTCTGTTTTATTCTTCACCACAGGGTCAGCTGGGGGTTGGGTGGGAGGTTTTTTGGGAGCTGCACAAGGGAAAGAAACGAAACAAAACGGAGCAGTTAAGTTACATCAGAGGGGAAAGGCCGAAATAGCTTACACTGGACTAAAAGTTCATCTTGGTAATAAACCTCCATAAAACACTGATGTAGGATGGAAAAGCAAGAGAATGGATGGAAGGTGCTTTGAGGCTGCTTTACACCAAGATGACAGAATCATTATCATCCCAGATCAAGTTCCAGCTTTGATGTCCAATACTTGTATTGCACAGCTAAACATATGTGATTTCTACACAATATTACAACTGTCAACACAAAGAGACTTCAACAAACATTTTGTAAGCTTAAATCTTCAGTGCTGGATACAGACCCACACTTCTGCCTTTGACAGCTCCTGGGCAAAGCAGACTAACACTCAGCTTCTTATTTTCACTCAGAAGATGGGTAAAACCATCAACAAAGATTGTGCAAATCTTTTAAGAGTTATGGAGAGCTCCGCTTGTTCTAGAGGCTTGGATGTTCCCTGCAGCCTCTTTCATCTGGGTATCTGTCCTGCTCCTGAATTTTATGCTACCCCCACTCAGAAGCTGTAACTTTGTCTCCCAAGAGTGATATTGTTTGGGATCTTTGTTTTACTTTAATTTATTTTGTTTAAATTTAACTTTGTTTAAATTTAATTTATGCAGAACCAGCTTTTGGGACTGGGGAATTAACTTCAAAAGGAAATGACAAAGACATGTCCCCACCATGAGAACCTACTATTGATGAGATGTGGCTATTTTATGGTACCTGAGGCTACAAACGTATTCCTGCAGGTATTTGCATAATGAATATTTATTTACACCCTTTCATTCCTCTTGAAGCTTTTAGAGAAGGCTCAAGTCCCATCAGGATTATTCACTATGTGCTGCCACTTATATGGTCAAGAGGAATTATCTGATGTGCTCTAGTTACACCTCTACTGACATGGCACAGGATTAATTTCATTTAATTTTGGCTATCTGAAAGATGTCTGGGTTAAGTCAGTCAACCAGACTCCAGCTGTGATCCCATGAACCACTCAGGAGCAATTAATCCAGCTTAAAGAAGGTGTGGGAGGTGGGTGAAACAATCACACAGTGGACATACTCAAGAATTCCTGACTGTAGATGGAGCCTGTTGATGAGCCTAAACTAAAAGCTGAGCTCTGGGGCAACTGATCTCCTTTCTGCCTCAGTTTCCCCTGATGGTAACAGGGTAACAATGCAAGATGACAAATAACGCACAAACGTTGCCTGTACATTATAAAGATATCAGAACAGCCACCACCAATCTCACCCAGCTAATTGAAAAAGATGTGGACATAGTACACAGGATTCTCCAAGCAGTAAATCCGATATGCACAAAGTGTAAAAATAGGAAATCTCAAGGCGATACGCTTTTCCTTCCTTACAGAAATAGACACAGAAGTGTTTTGGGGTGCCCAGTTACCAGCCTGTCATAACTGCTGGTCACAGATAGATGTCAAAGGTCCCATTAGGGTAACATTAAGCTGAATGCTAAGCCCTGGAATGAGATCTCTTGACCTTGCCATCAGAAATGGTAATGCAATGTTTTCTTCAGCAATACCTGTTTGTGGGGAGGCAGCTTCTTATAATTTCTATTCCATGAATCAACACTTTCTATGTAATTTAAACAGTGGTGTCTGAAATCAAACTGAACTTTATTGTTCCCGTTGCCTAGGTGCTTGTTTGGATGTTACAGCTTTACTAATACCTTAGAAATGGGCACAAAGCCAAATGTGGCACTTTGCTCATTTTTTCCTCATTTTACTTCAATGGCATCAGAATGTCCGAACCAATTTTAGATAACATAGAAGTTATATATCTTTTAAATAAAAGATTCCTTTTTGCCACTGACCGATTGCAGTGGTGGGAGAAAAGAAGAATTACTCTTCACAGATTGTGATTGCAGTGGATGATTTGTTCATATATGAACCAGAACTGCAACAGAGACAGAAATCTTTTTTTTTTTCCTTAAATAAAGCAGATTTTGCCTGGGAAATGCAGCATCATCAAAATAATGCCAAATAAAATTAGACAACTTCACCCAAATTTCATTTCGGGCCCAGTCTTGATGATGTTGCACCTGCTGCTACTGCTCTGTCAAGTGAGATAGGTTTGTGCCATGCTCTTTCCCCAGCACTGCTTTTACCCAATGAAACCGTGGATGCTCCACCCCAGAAAATGTTCCAGGCCAGGCTGGACAAGGCCCTGACTATCTTGGTCTGGTGGAAAATGTCCCTGACCATGGATTGGGTGGAACGAGAAGATCCCATCCAACCCAATCCATTCCGTGACTCTACAGATATTCTCTCTGTTCAGATCCCTCCAAACATCTCACAACACTCACGGTCAGGCTGTTGGCTTTTTGTGGCAGACATCAAACCTTCAGCTGGTTTTGGACACCAAAATTATCACGGCGGCACTCGAAACAACAACGGCGCCACGGGAGCAGCCACGGGAAGACACAACACCAAGGCCAAAGAGAAGAGGAGCTTACTGGTCACAGTGAACTGGGTAGAAGTCTTGCTTTCATCAGCCAGGAAGGCAATCTCGCCAGCATCCTCCACCTTACACTCCCGGATGGTCATGGTGTGCTGCTTGCCGGAGCGCGTGATGGAGATCCGGTCGCTGGGCTTCACTTCCTCTCTGTTTTTCAGCCACCGGGTGCTCTGGCAGTCATTGTCCAGCTCCACGCAGAAGGTGGCCGTGTCGTTGATGAAGACAGCAGTTTTCCGTGGGAGTTTTTTAATGATGTTCCCTTCAAACAGCAAAATAATCACAGTCGGCAAACGGCAGATGTTAAAAGCTTTGGCAACACTGGAACCATCCAGACTGAAACAGGACTAGTCCACACCCAACCAAAACATTATAGACACCACACAGACACCTGAAAATAAATTCCAAGGCTCTGAGTCACACAAAACAGATGACCCCAAGGACTCATTTTGGCCATCAAAGAGAGAAAAGCAAATCTTTTTTGACTGTAGTCACTCAGGTTTCTTGCTAACCAAGCAGAGCCAGTTGCTGGGTAAACACAAAATATACATGGCCTTGCATGAGAACAGATTTGACAGCTTTCATTGCCCACATATGCTGGGAATTCAAATTAAAACTTTGCTGAAGCAGGTCAGTCTTAAGTCAGACAGGTCTCTCCTCTGCCTTTAGGATTTCACCTCCATCAAAGAAAGTCACAAAACCAACGTGGCAGACACAGAAGTTACCTGAATTAATGAGAAAGACACTGAAACTCTAAGGTTTCTTCTTAGTGTCAATACAGAAATTCACATTGATTGAATTTGTGTCCTTTCCAAGTGACTGTGATTACCATCACTTACTAGGATAACATCAAAGCTGTAAGATGTGACTATTCACAGAAAAGATTGGACAAACTATAAGGAGACCACCCCAAATGACCAAGAGTGCCTGGCTCCAGCTCCAGAGCAGCCCCTGAGAGGTGAAAGAGGCTTCACCAGGCAGATCACCCAGAGCTGTTTAATGAACAGCAACGCTGAACTCCTCAGAAAGTAACAGATCAGGCACAGGTTTCACCACAATATCCAAGACCTGATTCTCTGTTTCTCCTCCTCCTTGACCTCTCTGCCCTCATCCCACAGCTCTTAATCTCTGGCCAAGCTCTCACATTGTCCCAGTCCCACCTTGCTCTCTCCAATCCCCTGCCAGGGGAGGCACAGGACTCCTCCAGGAAGGCTCTGCCTCTTTTCCCCCCAGAGAGCTCCACCTGGCTCAGTCACTCTCTTTTGGATGGAACATACCATTACAGCACAAACAAGTGAAAAAAATACCAGCTGTCCTGTCATCAGCCTTCTGATGTTTTAATTTTTGTGATAAAGTTTCTCACAAGGTTTTCTGTAAACATGCAGGTGTTTTCCTAACTGTCTTTTTGTTTTCCATTCCTTTCTCCTGGGAGGAGGAGAAAGGTTTGATGGACCTTTTCATTGGCCTTTTCATTGTGGTTGGAGAGGTGGTGACCTCATTCTCCAATCCATGGCTGTTCCCAAAACTCTATATAATACGAAAATCAGAATAAAGCTCTCTCTTCTTCACCTTTTCCCTGGCTGGAGTTTGCTGTGTCTCTGTGATTCGTGTTGTGCTCTATTGTGACACTGTCCTACTGGGACCAAACACGCTTACAGGGGTGGGCTGGTCCAGACCTAACGGAAGGTGCAACAAAAATATGTCAGTCTGAACTCTCCCACGTCTCTGGACTAAATTTTCCCTTCTGAATCCCCCTCTGTGCACTTCCAGCTCTTTACTGGTGGTACAAAAAGGAATTTGCACGAGGATGCACATCACCCAGCTGCCTTACAGCAATTTATATATGAAGAACTCCTTCTGGTTTCACTGGGAGTATACTCAGGCTTCAAATGAGTCAAGACAAGATTAATCCTGTAGTTGTGGCAGTCTCCATTGCCTGCAGCTCTGGGGTTTGTGTCTAATCCCTGAGAGACACCCACACCACACCCAACTACACCTACCCCCACTTCAGTCTGAACCACCAGACTCGAGGTGCTTGGACATGGCCATCTATTGAGTTTTATATTCTTTTTGCCAGGATCAGGGTAGGGATTAAATGCTCCAGACAGGATTTCTCATTGGGACTCAGATGTTTATCAGCTCTTATTGATATCACAGTCTCACAAACCCTGAGTTCTACAGCACTTCACTCTGACAAACTAAAAATGGAGCCCCATCTCTCTCTCTTTACAAGGCCTTTTAAGGATAAACTCTCCAATTAAGAAATGACACCTCAATTATTTTGATTTTTAACCCAATAACAACCACCCCTGCCCCGCAGTGGGGACTTTTCTATCCAATCACACAACAGCACCCAAACCCATGGAGAAGAAGGTGAAGAAGAAGGAGCAGCCTCTGCCCTAAAACCTCCATCTTGCTTTATATCCATTACTGTATTCTAAACCCTTAAACTCTGAGTTTTCCGCCCTGTATTTTTAACCCAATAACAACCACCCCTGCCCCGCAGTGGGGACTTTTCTATCCAATCACACAACAGCACCCAAACCCATGGAGAAGAAGGTGAAGAAGAAGGAGCAGCCTCTGCCCTAAAACCTCCATTTGCTTTATATCCATTACTGTATTCTAAACCCTTTAACTCTGAGTTTCCCACCCTGTGCTATCACACACTTCTATTCAAACTCCACACCCACAATCCCAGTGCTGTCATTCCATTTTGGAAGCCTTCTCCATGGCCTCAGGTCCAATGCAGTGTTCTCTTGGGGGTCAGTGCCTGGCAGCACAGAAAGCCTGAAATTCTCAGCAACCAGGGTTCCAAAGCCACCCACACTTTGTCCTTTCCTCGTCCCCTTTCCAAACTCCAGAGAAGAGCTCCAGCTGCCAGGGATCTGGAGCATGGATGTGTTTTCCAGTCTAAACCATGCTGGTGCTGACTGCAGCCTGCACCACACACCTGGCCACAAACCTCAGCTGCTAAATCCCCTTTCCATTGTGGTCAGCACCACTCCTGGACAAGAGTCACCACTCTGTTCACTGGACACTGGACAAGATGTGTGTGACAGTGCCAGGGGACACACCTGATGCTTGGGGTCAAGTTGAGGTGATGCCTTAGGATTTAGCTTTTCTATTTTTCAGATCCTGTACTGCTTTAGTGTATAGCTCTAAAACTCCATAGCCTGTCAGCTGCTGTTCTCCTGTTTTATTCAGACAAAACAATTCCTCTCTGGGCCTGAAACTCAAGGAGTGTCTCAGGCCCTGAGAGATGTAAACAGCAGTGAACTGGGGGGAGAAAACTGGGAGTAAATGACTTCATTACCTGAAGCTGTAATTGGAGGATTAACCCCTGGTTTGTAAATGGACCAAATTTATAACTGTATGAGAAACTCGTGACCATCCTGGGTGTAGCCCCACTCAGAGGTTTCTGACTGCCCAAGGTGAACCTACTGAAGGCCTTCAATAAATACCTGCTTTTATTCTCTTAATCTTGTCTAGCCTCTGTTTCAGGAAGCCACTCCAAGGAAATAAAGTCTACAGGGCCAGGCTACAGCTGAAGGAAGCTGCTTTCAGCATGGGCTCCCACTGGGTGACATCTTGTGCAACACAGCCTGTCCCTGCTGTGTGGCCCTGTGTCCAGAGACACCCTGGGACACCCAGGGACCCACAGGCCACATTTTCACACCACAAGGAACTCTGCACCTCTTCAGCAGCCACAGGTACGGGGGTAAATCCTGCTCACAAAGCTCAAATCTGGGGCCTCATGTGTGAATCCCACACTTTTGGCCAACCTGAGATACCAAGAGAGCCTTTCCTACCTTGGACAGACAGCTCTGCAATGGTCCTGCTGCCTTCCTTCATCTCACAGATGTAAACAGCATCATCATCCGTGGTGACGTTCTGCACGGTGAGCCGGCGGTAGGTGCCCTCCTCCTCGATGTTGTACTTCTTGCTCTGCTGGAGCTTGGTCTCCTCCTTGAACCAAGCTGTCTCTGTCCCAGGAACGGGCACCTCGCACTGGAAGGTGGCAGATTCCTTCTCCCTCACTTCCAGATCCTTCAGTTTCGCCTTGAAGGGTATGGTGGGTTCTTAAAGGGGGTAAAAACAGAAAGGAGAAAGAAGAGTTTAGGATGAGGGTAGGTTTAGATGGGAATTCAGGAAAAAATTCTTCTCTGTGAGAGTGGTGAGGCCAGAAATTGCCCAGCAAAGCTGTGGCTGCCCCATCCCTGGAAGTGGTCAAGGCCAGGTTGGAGTAAAATGCCTTAAAATGAATCCTTCTAGAATTGGTTTAATGACAAACAAGCTGGACAGTGCACAGGGCAGAAATTCCAGGTGAGAGTGAGCAGCTGAGCTGGTGCAAGAACCAATGTTTTAAGGGTCTTACAGCAGAAATAAGCCCAGCAGAGTGATCTGAAAGGGCACAGAGAGCTGTGAGGTGGCTGTGCACAGTCAGAAGTGGGGCAAAGCACAAAAGGAGGTTTTCTGTTCTCCCCACCAGCACCAAGGGGTCTGTATCAGTTTTTGTCAACAACAATAAAAGAAATAGGGAATGATCCCCAGTCTCCCAGCTGCCTCAGCCCTCCTCCAGCAGTGGGGCTGCAGTGCTCTGGCTGAGGGCCAAACCCAAGCATGGATCAAACCCACAAAGCAGCTGTGGGACAGTGAGGGAAGTCATTTAATGAACCGAACAACGTCGAATTCCAGCGACAGCTGCGCCGTGACATCACCCTGATACCCCAGCCCTAAAGTGGGGAAAGGGGAGCTGGAATGAAGGGGACAGCCGGTGGTCAGGGCCACGGGACTGGTGCCACAGTCATGTCACACACTTGGATTAGCCAGTGCTGAGACATTGCTCATGCTGCGTGAGAGATCATGCCTTGATATGTACCTTCACCTTCCAGTCATGGCTGTGCCAGCTCCTAGCTGGTTTTGGTGACTCCACCCTGCCTCACCACCCTCACAGTAAAGAACTTCTTCCTAAAATGTGATATAAACCTCCCCTCTTTGAGTTTAAATAAGGTATCAGACTCTAAAGGCTTGACAGGACACCTGGAGGGAGCAATGCTATGAACTACCTTGGTTGTTATCCTGAGGCTAAAACCTGACTGGGAATCCATACAATATGTCCAGGAACAGGAAGGTGGCACTAACTCACCATGTCAACCTGGTTTTTTTTTTTTTTTTTTTTATGTTATACCTAAATACACCTCAGTTTAAGGCAAGTCAAAATCTTACCTTTAAAAGCCTTCAGCTGTGGTTACACAGATCTGCTCTGCCACAATCCAGGTGGTGATTATTCTTTTTTTTTCTTTTATTCCTGATTTTTTTTCAGGGTTAGATAAGATATTATGATTAAATTCTTTATTCTGAGGGTGGGCAGGCCCTGGCACAGGGGTGCCCAGAGCAGCTGTGGCTGCCCCTGGATCCTTGGAAGTGTCCAAGGCCAGGCTGGACAGGGCTTGGAGCAGCCTGGGACAGTGGAAGGTGTCCCTGCCCATGGCAAGGGGTTGGAAGGAGATGAGGTTTAAGGTCTCTTCCAAGCCAAACCATTCTGGGATTCTGTGAGGCCAAGCCAGCTTTGATCAGAGGGGTGCAGGCCTCTGGCAGGAGGGAGGCTGGAGCTGACACTGGGAACATGCAGACCTGCACAAGGGCCAAAAAGAAACACAAGCTGCACCTGAGAAGCACACAAGTGTTTTCTCATACTTGGAGCAGCTGGTCATATCATTAACCCCTCTCCCTTTACAGTCACTAAGCAGTACCTAAGTAAAAAAAAATTAAAAAATAAGAAAGCTATTCCAGGAAAAAGCCCTTAAACATTCAAGCATAGGAGGGTTGGTTGGCTCCTACGAGCGTATTGCAGTAACAGCACTGCTCTCCCAGCCAGGGAAAGGCAGTGCAAGGCTATCTTTGGCAGCTTGGGGTCACAGATATCCTCTGAAAACAACTCTGCTTTCGTCCTGCTGCCATGTGCACACACACCTTATCTCCCTCTGAATGGAGCTTTGCAGCGACAGCAGCTGATAAACTGAGGAAGACTGGGATGAACCCAGCTTTTGGAGGTGTGAGAGTGGTTCCAAAACCCACCAGCCTCCTCCTCCTGAGCATATCTCTGTGCTCCTTACAAGGTCTAGAATGTGCCTGGTCAGGCAGAGGGGGCTGGTTTGGGTCAGGGGACCACAGAAGGACCACAGCTCTCCTGAGAGCAGCATCCCAAACCATCTGGCCCACAACCTGCACCACACCCAGGTCAGAGAGGTGCAAATAGGAGAGAAAATAAGAGAGCTGCCAAAACCTGCCCACTGGGAAAAATGTGAGAGGCACAGCAGAGCAAAACACTGAGGGAGCACAGAGCAAGAGCAGCTCATGGAATTAGCAGGAAACTGCAAGAACTTAGGTCAGAGACTAATTTTGCTGCTTATCCTGAGGAGATATTTCTCCAGTCTGTCATAGGCTTTTTTGTTTGGTCCATAGCAAGCAAACTGGCAATGAGATGATGTTATTTTTAAAAAGCAAGTCCTGCTAACAAATATTTTGCTAAGAATAGGTGCAGCCTGCAAAGAAGCCCAATGTTTTCTTAACCTTATCAAGGCACATCTGTCCTCTGGACCTCACTTTTTCACTGGCCTACATTTCCTCTTTCTTATTGCTGGAATTTTCACATTTATTATTCCAGAGGCAAGCTTGCCCTCTGTCAAATGAAAATTATCCAGGATAAGATAAGAATATGGAAAATCCTCCCAGTAAGAGCTGGCTAAAGGTGGATTGACAAGCTTCCACCATCTCCAGCCTTTGATTTTCCTGGTTACAGTGCTTTCCAAATTTCCCTTCTACCTCCTCATTTCTCAAGTTGCGATTCTCTTTCAGATCTCCAATGTGACTGTCATGACAGTGACCATCCAAAATCACATCTGATTTTGGAGGGGAGAATAAAGTGGCCTCAGCACCAGGGTGTTTTTCCCAGCTCCATCCTGTTTGGCTTGCAACCTTTAACCTTCTCTTCCAGGATCTGGTTACTTTATTCAGGGACTCCAGTGAACACGGCTTGGCCCAGGGTGCAGACCTGAATTCTGTTCTCACCGACTTTACACATGGCCTAGGGAAATCTCCAAAGCCTGCAGGAAACCCAAGCTGGTTATTTATGTTCCTCCCATCCTCCCCACTCCTTGATTTGTTAAAGGTTTATTCTTGGGAAGAATTTCCCCAACTCCTTTTACAGCTCACATCTCAGTGTACAGATTGTGATTCTAACTCTGTTCCAGACACATTTCTGAATCTAATCAAGCTTCAGTTTTCCTTATTTAGGAGAGTGATTCTCTGCCCTGTAGCCTTCCTTTGTTTAAATCTGATCCACTATATCTCATTTAGAAAGAGCTCAAAAATCCCTTTTTCTTTTTTTTTTTTTTTTCCCAGCTCAGTGATCTTTAAGGCACAGGCTCAGCAAAGTGTTCACAAATGTTGGGTTCCAGGGTCCTTAGGTCCCCAGGATCTAGACTGACAGAATATAGGAGGTTTTCTGTGGATGTCCCATCCCTGCAAGTGTTCCAGGCCAGTTTGGACAGGGCCCTGAGCAGCCTAATCTAGTGAGTGGCATCCCAGCCTGTGGCAGGGGGTTAGAACCAGATGTCCTTTAAGGTCCCTCCCAGCCCAAACCATTCTGGTTCTATGATTCTAAGGGTGGCTGCTTGGAGAATTCAACCTCTCCTACATGGCTGAGCAAAGAGAAGTTTTCATGGCAAGATGATCTCCCTCCCTGAGAGCAGCTGAACCAATGGCATCACCAGTGACTCCAACAACAGATTTAAAAGCTTTTTTCACTGCTGCATTACTCTGACCTGTCTCAGGAGGGCCGAGAAGAACTTCTGGTGACACACAGGAGAGTCATTTATCAGGGCCTAATTATAACCAACATACGTAGATTTTCCATGGCAGCCTTGGCCTGGACAGGGAGCCAAGCGTGGTGCAGAGTAAAAAAGAAACAATCCATAAACATTTCCACTTCAGCCTCCTGACTCACAGGCAGCTCTGGACGATGGACAAGGATCAATAACCTTTTCCCATGGTGCTTGCTCCCAGACTGGCTGCTTCCCTTGCTTTTCCCACCTCCTTTGGAATGAGTTGCAGCCTTGAGAGCAATAAAATTAGCACAGGCAGAGCAGGGGGAGTTTGTTTGTGCAAGGTGCTGGGCAGGGAACTGAGCTTCATCCATCCTCAAGGAGACCATGCAAGGGCCAGGATTGATCTTCAGCTCTGAGTCCCAGCTCATGAGGCAATCACAGATTTATGGAATGGGACAAATGCTCTTCTCCACACCACTCAGCACCTCCAAGGGACAGCAATGGGTGGGACAAGTGCCAGTGAGTTCCACAGATCAAGTGTCACTGATGGACACAGGGCCTGAGCCACTGATGGGAAAGACTCTGAATGTAAAAGGAGATGTCCAAAAAAGGGAAAGCAGAAAAATCAAATAACACCTGAGAGTCTTAAAGGTGAGTATGAAACACAGATAATTCCTAATTATTTGGATTTCTAATTTATTTTGCTGCCAGTGAAAAATCATCAGTTTTACCACTCGAGTGGCAAAATCTTTTGTCTCTGACAGCTCATTTACAGTTGCTGCCTGGGTTGCAAACTGCCTGCTGTCCCCTTGCCAAATGGGAGAGCAGCTGGAAAATTTAGAGCTTCCTGGATTGTTCAAGGCCAGGTTGGATTGGAATGGTTTGGTGGAAGTCACCTTGCCCAGGGCAGGAGGTTGGAATGAGATCATTTTTAAGATCTCTTCTAATCCAAACCATTCTGGGATTCTATAAAAACTGTGTGTCACACTTCTGTTGCCATTCTGAAGAACTTGGTCTGACCTTTCACAAGTGTGGAGTGACCCTCTGAAGACAAGTTCTTCACCACAGACTATGGCAAACAAAGGCACCCTGGACCTGGGAGGTTTTCTAGGAACATTCAAGGAACACAGATTATCCAGCAACTCAAGCTGGGAAAAGGCTGAAGGGCCTGGCAAGAACAAGGCTGCTGGTGGGTCACTGTACAGGAAAACTGAGCTGGACTGTAACTAGAGTTGGAATAGATCTCCCAGGGGATCCAAGGCAGCCTGACATGCTCATCTTGTAGGGAGGGGTTTCCACTACTGCTGCAAATGGCATGTCTGAGTAAACCCCATGGTGAACACAAACCCAGACGTGATTGAAGCCTGGAGGGTGAGATGGGGCATTGGCAGTCACTGACCCAGAGCATGGGAACGGATCTCTTACATCAGTGTAGAACCAGGACTGATGGGTGCCTTAGGGATCTAATGCATCCCAGCTGCCCCACAACCAGCCAGCTCTGCCATCCACCCCTGCCTGGCACCTCTTTACTGCCCTTCCTAAGAACCACCAGCAATGGGACTCTGTCCCCAGGTCATCCATTCCAGTGCAGAAGCCCTTTCCACCAGGAGGGCTTTACTCACATCTAAACACACTGCCCTGCAGCAGTTTGGAGGCAGAAGTTTTGTTCAAACCCTCACCCCAATTCACATCCAGCCTGGTGAGAACCACAAGCACCCACCTTTGACAGTGACAAGGACGGAGCTGTAGGTCTGCCCCGCCAGGTTGGAGGCCGTGCAGGTGTACAGCCCGTTGTCCGTCTGCTTGCAGAAGAGGATCTTCAGCACAAAGTTCTCCTGGTCATCCTCATAGATGACGTGCCGCCGGCCTTCCAAAATGACCTCGTTGTCCTTCTTCCACACAATCACGGGCTTGGGCTCGCCCGTCACGTAGCAGCTCAGCTTGGCGTGCTTGCCCTCGGTCACGCTGCACGTGCGGGTCAGCGCCCCGAACGTGGCGTTGCGGGCGCCTTTGGCCAGCCCCGCCGCGCGCTCGTAGTCCCGGGACAGGCTGTAGCCGATGCCGGACAGCCCCTCCACCGCGGAGTAAGCCTGGGCGGAGGCCGAGTCCAGAGTCCCATGGGCGATGTCCATCTTCCTGATCTCCTCCCGCCTCTTCTGCAGGTGGGACAGCAAGGAGGCCGTCTTGCCGCAGCTGCTGTCGAAGTTGCTGCCGCTGCCCGGGTTGGAGGAGCCGTGCGTTTCCACCACCAGCGCCGCCGAGGCGCTGGCGGAGCCGATGAGGTTCTCTGCCCGGCAGGTGTAGGTGCCACTGTCCCCCAGCTGGGCACACTGGATGGTGAGAGCGTTGGACTCCCCGGCAGACTCGATCTGGAAGCGTCCAGCGTCCGCTTTGTTCCTCAGGTATCTCCCATCCTTCTCCCAGTTCACCGAGAGGGGAGGGCTGCCCTGGACTTTGCATTTGAACAGGGCGTCTTCTCCCAAGGTTACTTTGATGTTGGAAGGTTTCTGGATGAAGTAAGGAGCTGACTCTGTGACTGTGGTCTCCTCTCCCACTTTGATGCTGACAGCAGCAAAAGCCTCCCCGATTGTGTTCTTGGCCCGGCAGATGTACTGGCCACTGTCCTCCAGGCTCAGGTCGTAGATGGTTAGCCGATACAAATCCCCATCCTCTGTGGTTTTAAACCTTCCCCCAGACTGGACTGGAAGTTTATCCTTTTCCCAGCTCACCACTGGGATGGGGTTTCCAATGATCTGGCAGCTCAGGGTGGCATCCTTCCCTACAGACACCATAAAGGCCTTGGGCCGGGTCAGGAAGCGCGGGACCCCGCTGAGCGAGCTGAAATCCATCCTGGCTTCCCTCCTAAAGGGGAACAGAGAAAAGTGTCAGGAGAGAGCAGGGCAGAGGGTGCAGCCAAAGAACTGTCGCCTGGAACCCCCACATTTTCAATGCCCTTTTCATTATGGGTGAGAATGCCTTGAAAGATTATTGGTCTTGAGGATTTCTGACATTTGAGGTTAATAAACTGCTGCATAAGGCAGCTAACTTCCCCACAGAGCCTCTGGGCAAAACAGAACTCTTTGGGCTCTTCACAGAGGAGGAACACGATGATGCCTTTCATCTGTGGGACTCAGAAAGTGACCTGCACTAAAGCTGTGTGACAGATGGGCTAGTTCTGCAACCACAAGGAATAAAATGGACTCTAAATTCTGAGAGATGTGTCTGCCCATCAAGATACCGCCTCCATCACAGATGGTTTGGGTTGGAAGGGACCTTGAAGGTCATCTCATTCCAACCTTCTGCCATGGGTAGGGATGTCACCCCCTAGACCAGGCTTTCCAAGAAGATTTGAGTGCACCATTTCTCTTCAAGCCGCTTAACCTCTTTGGCCTCATGGTGCCAGACCCCTCTGTCCTGGCAGCTCCTGTCTGAGCCATGGGAATGGTGCTACTCCAGGTGAGCACATCCCTGCTTTTTCCCCTTCAAAGTGCTGCACACAGCAGAAGGGCTCTGGGCGCTGTAACTCAGAAAGGAAATAAAACCCAGTCAGTGAGACAGAAATATCCTTCTTAATCCTGCAGCAGTTTGGCTTCCCTGCTGGCCACACATCCACCCACTCTCTCACCCAATGGCAGGTGCTCTCACCATCTCCCCCCAGCTCCTGCAGAAATCAATAGGAGCAGGCCAAAACCCTGCTTTAATTTCTTAAATCACCATTTATCCATTCTTCTCCAGCTCCTGTTAGTGCATTTATGTTAATGCACAAATCACTGACAGCATCAGAGAGTCAGGCATGGGCCAACTTGCTGCATGACCTTGGGAAAAATCACTTCTTTTCCCAATTTCTTGTCTCCCCTCCCACTTCTTCATATCAAGACAGGGATGGGCTAGCAAATAATTACGTGCACAGTGTATATATGACAATGTACTTGCTGAGGTAAATGAAAAATTGTGCATGAAAATTAATAACAGATTACAAATTTAATTCCATTTATGCCGCTGGGGAATGAAAAATACAAGTTACCATTAAATCCATACACTGGAAAAGGGGTGGCACAAAAATACAAAATGGTATTTGTTATGAGAGCCCAAGAAACTTTTGGAAAACTGCCTCAGGTACAGGGTGGGATTCTTGGGGTTGTCCTGAGCAAGGCCAGGAGTTGGACTCAATGGTCTTTGTGGGTCCCTTCCAGCTCAGGATATTCTCTGATTTTGATGGTATTGCTGAGCCAAACTTCAAACTTCACCTCGGTCACAGATCTAAGGCAAAAGCAAATGTAATCTTTCTACATTTAACAGAAAATATACACCATGTTCTGTCTTATCCTGTGTCTCCCACTCCAAAGAACACACAAAATGACAAGGAGCAATCAAAGACTTTTCCTTTTAGATGTGATCGACCCTTTCTAAATTAATTCAATTTTGGTTGCTTTTGTTCCCTGGTATTGAGCAGATTTCATTACTCTGCCACAAATCTTTAGAAAATAAAGAAGCAAGTTTCAAACATTAAATCTGGGAGGGGGGAAAAAAGTGATGGGGAAAATTTACTTTTAGTAAATGCTAAGAAGGTAAAGAATGATTGACTTGGAGTCATCAGTGCTAAGATCAACTGAGTTTCTGTTAAGTGGCCACCTTCAATACACAGATCTGTTTTTCTCTTGGTCTCAAACTGGTCTAGAAATGTGTGAATTAGTTTCAACTTCTCTGGACCCTCTTACTACCTCCAAGCTCTGCCCTCAGCTGAGCTCTAAAACACATTTTCCACAAACACTTGTGCAGCTGCAAGCAGAGAAGCTGCATGAATGGTTAGAAGGGGCCGATAGGAGCCTGGGGCTCGAGCCAAAGTACACTGAAGTCAGTGGAAATTTCCACTGAAGTCCATTGATTGACAATCAGAGTCTCCTGCTCATTTGGGGAAGGACCATTTCAATGCTCAGAAGGAGATGCTGAGGTTCAGCTCAACTCTGGAGAGCCCAGCAGAACCTGAGAGTCAACAACAAAAACACAGACTCACAGCTCATGTCCTATTTCCCAGCCATTAGCCACTGAATTTCAGGCTGCACTGTGCCACCAAGGCACTTGGATTCACCTTCAGAAGGCACTGCCATGTCTCACCATTCCTGGGCTCCTCTTGTGTCCAACAGATGCATCATCTGACTTACTTCCAGCTTCACAGTGTCAAAAGAGCAGAAAAACAGAGTTGCTTCACTTTTCCATCAAACTGGGCTCTGCATAACACGGACCAGTGCCTGGAGCACTGAGGTGGCTACAGAGACACCAGAGGAGCTGCTTGGGAACCTCTCAGCACCCAGAGGCTGCCCTGAACCCACCCCTGTGCTGTGTCCATCCCTGGGAACTCCTTTCTGTGCCTGGAGGAGAGCTCTGCTCTGCTGGAGCACGGAGAGGGTTCTCAAAGCCTGGATCATACAGGAGCAGGAATGCTGCTCCCTTCCTGAAGTGCATCCTGCTCTCCCTGCCCTTCCATGCCAAGCTGTGCCCCAGCTGCTCCCTGGCACCCCTGATAGTCAGGAACAGTCAAAAAACAGGGAAGCTCCTGCACCTGTTGGTTTTACCTCTGGTGCAGCAAATCCATCCAAGATGCTTCTTCCCAGTGGCCTCAAGGCCCAGCCTCCCTCTCCCATGGCTCCCAAAAACTCATCTGGTGTTTGCAGCTCCTCCCCATCCAATTCAAGATCCTGTGTCCACAGACCTCCTAGCATGGGATGAAAACTCACATCCCCTGCTCTTACAAACACCTCCAGCAGCTTTCACTCACACTCTAAGGTTTTTACTCCATTATGAATGGCCAGGATGCCAGAAGAAAATCCAGGGATCAGTGAAAACAGTGTATGCTTATCATTATTTTAGATATTTTTCTAACATGGAAAGAAAAAACAAAGTTTATTCCTTGCTCTGCTGCTGGCTTGCTTTTATAATTATGAGAAAGACGACCCAGTTCTGATATCTTTGGTCCCCATCTGAAAAAGGAGGGAAAAGCTTGTTTTCTGGGTGTGAAGAGCATGAGATCCAGTAAGAGGCATGAAATCCTAACCTGCAGCAAGGATGAGGTTGTGCATGTATCTAACACATCTAACAAGTTAGACAGGCTGCACAAGATAAATTACATTTTATAATTTTAAATGGGATAAAACGCATCAGTCCAGATTATGATGATAAATAGATTTAGGAGCCAGGAGAGGACAGACTTGTGAATATACTGAAAGGACAAGATTTTATATTTCTACTGTGTAACTTGTCAATCAACTTATTCAATAATTACTCTGATTCCAATTATTTACATGTTCATTCAAACTCAAAAAAAGCCCAGTAACTTTGAAACTTAAAAAAAAAATAGTAATTCTCTGCAAGTGCCAGGACAGCTCCCTTGGAAGCAACAGGACCAGCAACAAAGCATGAATAAACCTAGTCAATGCAAATGCCCTTTCCAATAAATCTCAGACATTTGCCAGTGTCATATTTCCCCATGTAATCCCTCTGTGATTAATCATTTGCAGCAGAGATCACATTCCCATCTGGGGTATTTCTGAGCACGCCAAAGGCAAACTGGCGGCATTTATAATTCTGCTTTCTTTATTCATTCGGATTTTCCCTGGTTTGTGTTTGGGGAGAGAGGCAGAACTGCACAGAGCTGTCAGATAATCAAATAAATCACAACCCTGGAGCCAACACTCGGCCATGCAGCTGGTCCAGGCCTCCTGGCCACTCCTGTCCCACCACTGCAGTGTCTGCCCAACACCTGCCTGCCATGGACAAGGGAAGGAGTGCCTTGCAGAGGGAACCCCCCCAGAGCTGCCCAGTTCCTGCTGGAATACTCAAAGTGGGGCTCATCAGGAGGCGGAGAGCCCTGGTGGTGGTGCCACCGAATCCCAGAATGGTTTGGGTTGGAAAGGACCTCAAAGATCATCCTGTTCCACCCCCCTGCCATGGCAGGGACACCTTCCACTGTCCCAGGCTGCTCCAAGCCCCGTCCAACCTGGCCTTGGACACTTCCAGGGATCCAGGGGCAGCCACAGCTTCTCTGGGCACCCTGTGCCAGAGCCTCAGCACCCTCACAAGGAGGAATTTCTTTCTAATATTTAACCCATCCCTGCCCTCTGGCAGTGGGATGCCATTCCCCCTTATCCTGTCACCCCATCCCTTGTCCCCAGTCCCTCTCCAGCTCTCCTGGAGCCCCTGGAAGGGGCTCTGAGCTCTCCCTGGATCCTTCTCTCCTCCAGGCTGGACACCCTCTGCCCTCCCAGCCCGGCTCAATCCCAATCCTGGGATTCACTCTGCAGTGCTGGCTGATGGGTTGCTTTCACATTGTTTCATCCATGCTGATCTGCACCTGAAAACCTTCTACAACCTCTGAGAGGGCAGAGGTCCCCCCCATGGTAAAGTGGCCCCCAAGCTGTCAGCAGCCTGTGATGAAGCTCTTTGTGTGACAGAGGACAGGGGTGACAGGTTAATCTCTGTCCATGCTTTTCCATTCAAGGATTAGAAAGAGAATCCACCAGGACTCAGGGCAAAGAGTAAAAAGCACCATGCAATCCACCTCATAAAATATTCCCGAGACAAAGGTGGCCACGAGTACAAAAATTAGGGATTCTGGGGACACAATTAAACCTAAGGGACCACCAAGGTCCAGACACAGATCAGAAGCACAGAACTTCTCTCATCACCACATTCAGGCCCATCGTGTCCCTGTTTGCTCATTTCCTCAATCTGCTTTTACCCTTTCTTTGCCTGAGTCAAAAAAATGTTGATTTGAGGTATTTTTCTTGCCTTTGGAGTTTATGTTTCCTGAACTTCCTCTGCAATGCTAAATTCTAATCCTCTCACTCCTTTTCCTGACAGGAAAGGCAGGATTTACAGAGAACCTCCTGTCTCCAAATCCTGAGCTTTCAAAGAACATCACTGAAACAGAAGCTCCAGATAAAAATCAAGGCAGCGCCGGTATTACTGCAGTTTACACGACTTATCTGCTTGTATTGTTCCATCTAAAAACATCAGGAAATGGAATCTGTGGGTGGGAAGGGAAGTCGATGAGTTGTCAAATGGGAAGTTTGGGTTTCCTTTGATGTTTAAAATCCTGCTGAGGGAAAACAGCAGTAACCCGGCTGCCCGGCTGCCCTCCCGCTTCCAGCAGCCTCCCAGGGAACGAACGGACAACTTTGGAATAGCACAAGTGTTGGGTGTCAGCTGCAGGCTGGGTGACATCAGCCGGGCTCTGGTGGGTGCCTGAGAGCCATCAGAGCAGACAGGGAGCTCTGGGGGTGAAATGCACACCAGCACACCCAGTGCTGCCTGCCCATTACACCCCTAAATCGGGGCTCAGCGCGGATTTGCACCAGCGCTCTGATCCAGGGAGTTGGGATTGATCCCGTTCCACCGGAGCAGGAACGCGACCTGGGGCTGAGGAGCTGGGCTCAGGGCTTAGCTTGGGCTACTCTGAATTCCACTTCAGTGAGGGAGAAGCGATTTTGGCATGTCCAAAGGTCACTGGATGAGCAGATGGGAGAGGTTTCTGTGGCGGATCCGTCACTGGAGATGCTGGGCTAGGAGAACCCGCAGCACACGGACCCTTTCTGACTCGACTCAGAGCAAGGCTTGTCTGCATTCCCTCCCATCCACAGCCCCCATCCTAAGCCAAAACCCATGGGACATGTTGAGGGAAAGTTCATGGCAGGTCAGGGGCTGACACGGTGTTAAACATGGTGAGCAGCCCTCAGGGAAAAGGAGAAGCTGGAGGCAATTCCAATTTCCAGGGCTAAATATCCACCAAGTGCCTCAGAGGGACCTGCATCCCCTCATACTCCCCCTATTAATCCCTTATCAATAACCTGGATGTTCCCAATGGTTGGTAGCAAAAAGGGCTTCAACCATTTAGAACATTCCAACGAGGAGCAAGAGCAAATCACGTGGTTTGTGCACATCACTGGCCAAGAGGGTCAGATACCTTCCAGCCACGCTAGCAGCACACACTGCATAAAAACCACGAGAGATTCATGACACTTAAATGATTTATATGGTTAAAACACCGATTATCTTTCCTCTCTTCAGAGACAGATCTGTCTTAGAAAACTCATCACACTTTCAACTACCTGGCCAGAAACCACTTTCCATCAAGACACTAACAGCTCCAAGAAGCTCCATGCAGGGAAGGGATTTCATCCTCCTTGGGTTTTACTGCAACACGAGGACTTCACATTCCATCCTTGAAGGAGCTACTAAACCAGCCCTGAAACTTCCAGAGGCCTAAAACTGCACAGAGCAGCCCCTCAAGATGCCACAGCAGCCGCTTTTCCTTCTATTTTTCTGATCCTCCCAAGGCTGCTCTGAAAATAGCAAAAGGCCAAAGCACCAGGGAGGTCTGGGCACACTGTGATGCTCACTCCTGTTCTGAGTGTGCTGAGAATAAAGGAGACAAATGGAGGGAAAAACCACAAATTCTGGAGTTTCCACCCAGGAGACAGAAAAGGAGCGATGTAAATCTAGAAACTTCATCACAAATTTCACCCAACTGCATTTTGCTTTACACACAGCCCTGGAGAGAAGCAGCTGTGGCAGAATCCCAGAAAAAAAAGACTTGTACGCTCCTGTTTTAGCCTGATTTTCTACACGAGGGAGTTGCAGGATCACAGCTCCCATATGGACAAAGAATTCCCTTGGTGACAATCAGCCTCGGCTCCGACCTAAGCCCTTGTATTTTAACAAGTGAACGTCATTGTCATTACAGTCACTCCACCCCATTGAGCTGTAGCTCCCAAAATAGCCTCAGCTGTCGAGCTCCATCTCTCCCTATCTCCCCTCAGAACCATTTGGAGAAACGGGAGGAGGGTGGGGGGTTGCAGAGTGAATCTGTATTGACACCAGAGAGGAGCTCAGAGGGGAGAAAAGCCCTGGTTGAAGAGAAAAGCTGCACTGAGATTACGCCCAGGAAAGAAGACTTTTTGAAACGTTCATTTCTGCCACCTCTCCATGTGTTTTCCAAGCTCTCCATGCCCAGTGCTGTCTCAGATTTGGGGACAAAGTGTATCAAGTTGAGTCTACAGCTCTAAACCTGATTTTTTTCACTTTTCTCATCCGGAGGCTGACCTTTGCTCAGAAGTAATTAAGCAGAACAATCCACACTGGGCTCAGAGCAAAGGAAGGATGGGTTTCCTACCTGCACCTTCAGCTCCATCCCCAAGTATGTTTCATAAAGCAAAACATCCTCCAGCATGGCACAAAAACAACCTCACCCCTCCCTCAGCTACCAACAACCTTCTCCACTTCCTGCTGGACATCAGCATCCCCAAATCCAAATTCTCCTCAGCTGAAGGTTCTGGTCTTACCTGGAGTCTCATCTGAGCCTGAGGAGGACAAAGCTCTGGGCAGAGGAAGAAAAAGCCGATTCCTACTGAGATGAAAGGAGGGGGAAGAGGGAAGAGGGGAACAGAGGACATGGGGAGACCATGTTGGCTTGGGTTCCCCCCCCCTTTCCCCTCCAGGAAATAAAACAGAAACCCCAGCGACGGCAGGGACGTGCAGCAGGAGGTCCCTACGAGTCCCCTGGCAGTGGCTCTGCTGCCCAGGGTTCGGCTGTGCCACCCCCTCTGACCCTCCTCTGGGTTGTCCTCCTCCAGTCAAATCGCTGACGTGCTTCTCCTTCCCTCCAGAGCCCGGCTCCAAAATAGCTCTGGGTGTCATTTACCAGGGAGATTAAATTTCCTGCAGGGCAGGGGCGAAAGGGCAGCGATTTAGGGACTCGCTGGGACAGCCCAGCAACAGGACAGGGCAAAAACCCCATCAGAAGGGGGAGTTTGGGTGGAGTGGGGGACAGGCTGAGGGAACAAGGTGGGTCAGAACCATTCCTCAACGGTCCATCCCCACAGCCAAGTGCTAAATGGGACGTGGGGACTCGGGAACGGGCGGCTGCCGACTCTGCGGAGTCGCACGCTGGACAGGAATTCTTTCCCAAAGGCATCAGATCAAAAATAGATCAATCAATCAGATCAATAATCAGATCAATAATTTATTAATAACCTCCCAGGCAGGAGCTGTTACAATGGCAGATCAATCCTAAGTGTGTCTCTGCCCCTTCACCTTGTATATACATGAGTTATCTATTTCCCCACCTTTTTGCCTCATGAGTACAAACTGTGTGCAAAAATCACCTGAGCTGCCAATCCATCACATCTCAGATCATAATTTCTATATTTACAACGCAAATTTCTAGGTTTTTAAAACTAGAATTTGCTGAAAACGGAGTCCACGCTAATTCTTACTGGCAATCACAATATTTTAAATTTAAAACTAATTTCTGCTAATGGCCAAAGAGCTACAACAGAGCCCAGCAGGCTCCCCCACAGCCACTTCAGCTCTGTGCAAATATCAGGAGGGAATGCAAGATACGCTTATTTTCGGCAGTAAACAAAGCAGATAAGGTGCTGCACAGTCCAAGGCTCTGAAGACACAGTGATAGGTTGTGTTAAATCACTTTTCAGGGCACAAAAGCACCAGCAGGGCAGCAAAAGGGAGTTTTAACTGAACTTTTGAAAGCAGGGCTTGACGAGAATCACAGAATTCCAGAATGGTTTGGGTTGGAAGGGACCTTGAAGATCACCTTGTTTCATCCCCCAGGAATTGGGCAAGGCCAGGTTGGACAGAGCTTGGAGAAATCTGGGATAGTTGGAGGGGTCCTTGCCCATGGCAGGGGGTGGAACGAGATGAGGTTTAAGGTCCCTCACAGCCCAAACTGCTCTGTTTTAATTTTGATTCTATCAAAATTAATGATAAAATTACAGGATTGGGGAGTAAAAAATATTTAAGGTGCTACCTGAAGGCCCAGTGCATTGGCTGAGGGACTTTATCCAGTGTGGGAAATGGATTTGTGGAGAGTTTTTCAGAGTTTGATAAAAGGTTTATACAGTATGTATTTGTATGTAAACGTTGAGATAAGAAATGTTAATTTAGAAATATTATAAAATATCATAAATATTCTAATACTTATAATATTATAATACAATATTATAAAATATATATTATTAATTATAATATAATATTATGAAATATTATAAAATATTGTTGAGAGAGAAACAGAGCTAGAAAAAGGTTTTAAAATAAAGCCTTTGTAAATAAGAGTAGACATTTTAGAAAAATAGAACTATGAAAGATACATTGTAATATTACTCACACAGGGTAATTTTAGGTGATTAGTTTTAAGGTATCTACAGTATAGTATAACAAAAAGTTAATAAGTTAAGAAATGCTCATAGTGTTTTTAAATTAAAAAATAATTAGCTTTTGATTGTAATGTATAGATTATAATATTTGTATTGTTTTATTTTTTATATGAAACTAAAAATAGAATAAAAAGTTTTTAAAACACCTCTCAGATACCGCATCTCTAAATAAAAAATAAAAACTAAATCCAACACCCCAGCCCTCCATGACCACCTGGCTGCATTTCCCTGCCCTGTGCAATTGCCAGAGGCACAAGGGAGATTAATCCAAATTTTTATGGGATTCAACAAGCAGTGCCTTTCCTTTAACATCCTGGAGACTTTCAGGAAGATCTCAGAGGCTTTATGATCTCCACCTTGGGGTTTTTGTATGTACCAGAATTTCACAGTGACTCCATCAATGCCTAGGGCAGCCTGTGCCAGGGCTCAGCAACACTTTTAGGGAAGAGATTTCCTCCAGTATTCAAAATAAACCTCCCCTGGCACAACTTGGGGTAATTTCCTCTCCTCCTGTCCCTGTTCCCTGGAGCAGAGCCCGGCCCCCCCTGTGTCCCCTCCTGGCAGGAGCTGTGCAGAGCCACAAGGGCTCCCCTGAGCCTCCTTTTCTCCTCCTTTTTTTTTGGGGTTTTTTTTTTTCCCCTAATTCTCCTGACATGAGTTGGATTCTCTGAGCTACCCCTAAAAGTCACTAAAACTTAGAAACAGAGAAATATCTCCGGTATCAATGAGTTATTGACCTGTTCAGGAGCTACAACTTGTCATGGGTTTAAAATAAAGGAGCATCTAAAATGATAAGCTAATAAAGTTCCAATTCATAGAAAGAACGGTGAAAGGCTTGAGGAAAATACCCCTGAATTTGGATGAAGACAAATAAAATGTCATCAGGCACAACAGCAGGGCTGTCCCTTCCTCTTTGAAATAAAAACTGAGAGCTTTTCCATAATTCTGTACTCTCCACAACAAACATCAGGAAGATGTGCTCGAAACAGAAATTTGTGCAGTTTTAAAACACAGAAAAACCTTTCTTTGCACTTGAAAACTTTATCTTTGAGCTCCCAACCAGCTCATCTGAACACTTCAGCTGGAAATAAAAGGATGCCAAACAGAATTAACCAAGTTTACAGGCACCAAAACAAGCTGTCTTTGGGTTTTCTCCAAGAAATCAATTTAAATTATTTGAATTATAATAAGTAGCAAGGCCCTGAGGCATTACGTCTTATTTCAATATTCCTCTGAAGTATGAGATTTTTTTGCATAAAAAGGCAAGTTTTTGTAAAAAAAAAAAAATTATTCCTGCTTCTCTCTGTGGGAGAATTTAATTTGGTTTTTTTCCTCTTGTGATGCTGCACAAGAATTTTAAAGCTCACACCATTTATTTCTCCTCAGTATGTTTACTCAGTTTTTACAACTAAAAAACCCTGACACTTTATCTCCCAATCTAGCACTGTCAGAAAAATAAAATTAAATAAAAATCAATGCTAATAAAAACTTGACACAGACACAAGTTACAGAAAATGAGATTTTTTTTTTTCCTACCACATTTAATTCTGATAGGGAAGAGCACCTAATTCTGAGGGAACATATTCCCCTAAAAAGTTTACTTATACCCAGCAATGTTAATTGAGAAAGTAATGGAGGAGACAGAAAATTAATATATAGAGGCAAATTAAGCATTACATTGATTTTAAAAAGAATGGAGGAACTTGGGTAATTTTTCCTCAATTCCTAACTGGATTAATTTTTCTTAAAATGCATTTTTTAGAATTTCAGGACACAAAAATTTTGAACAAACAACAAGGCTGAAGTGACGCACCTTGCCAAGGATTAAAAAAAAAAATTTATAAAAAAACTTATAAATGTTCCTTTTTATTTATATGCTTTTCTGAGCTTCTCTGCTCTTAACATTAAACTTTTTTCTAATTGCTAATAAAACACCTAAATTTTAAAATCCCTCCTGTGATTTAACCCTGTATATCATAAAGATTTTCTCAGGATTCCTGGAGATGTTTGAAGATTGGACACATTTGTGCATCCCATGATGGATTTGTGCCCCTTTCAAAACAACCAAGGATTTGCTGATGGATCCCAAATCCACCTGAGCTTCCCAGGAATCCCCAAATCTCCACAGAGTTGCACCTGAGCAGCATTTTCCTGGCATTAAGAACTAGACTGAAAAAATAAAATAAAAAAAAAAATTAAATGAAAGGTTAAAAAACAATTTCCTGAATTTTGGGACGGTGGAAGTCTAAGCCTGACTGAAGCCTCAAGGGACTCTGTCAAAATCAGATTTTTTTGTAAAAAAAAACATCATACTGGTAGAAATACATATTTTACAACTTCTTTTGTACTGAGGGCAGTGCAATTGCCATAGGTAAATACCACATTTGGTATAAATAAGTCTTTTTGCCCACAGAAAATGTGGACTCCCCACCCCTGGAAGTGTTCGAGGCCAGGTTGGATTGGGCTCTGAGCAACCTGAGAAATAGTTCTATTTTAAAAAATGAACAAATCAACAACCAGAGCACAAAGCAAACAAAACATCCACAAACAAAAAAGAAAACAAAAAAACCCTCACAACTAAAAAAAAAACCCTCAAAAATTTAAAAAAAAACCAAACCAAACCAAACAAAAAAGCCACCCCAAAATTAAAATTCCCCCACCAAAACAAACAAACAAACAAAAAAAAATAACCCTCAAAAAACTCCAACAGATAATCCCGGAGTGGTTTGGCTTGGAAAGGACCCTAAAAACATCTTTTTCCAGCCCCTCTTCCCACCTTCCACTACCCCAGGTTGCTCCAAGCCCCATCCAACCTGCTCCATGATTAAAAAAAAAAATCACTGAGCCAACAGCAGGACACCAGGAGTCTGCAGCTGGTTTGCCTTTTGAAATGTCTTTTACTCAAGAAACTTCATCCCTGTCACAGTTACCTGCACAGAACGTCCATTTCTGGGTGTTGAAGCAGCACCCCGAGTGTCACCGGGACGAGGCCGATGCTCCAGGGTCCCACACGTCCATCTTCCATCTCCTCCCTGGTCCCAGCTCAGGAGATGTGGCAGCATGGATAAACCTGGCTCATTCCCTCATCCCAAACATTCCCCAGAGCCTGCCCAGTGACTCAGCTCATCCCACTCTTTCTGCCTCTCCAGCTCACCCTTTATCACCAGCAGAGGCCATTTCTCTTTTTGCCAATACCCCACTGATGCCTCAGGTTTTGGCTTTTATATTTTTCAGGTTCTGTGCTGCTTTAGTGTNAGGGTGCAGCCCTGGCTGGGCTCTTGTGCTGCCCAAGGTGGATCCATGGAGGAAATCCTTTTAATAAATCCCTGTTTTATTCTGTAACTCTGTTCTAGGGCAGCCTTCTCAAGGCACCACCACGACCAGTGGCAGTGACTGCTTCACTCAAAAATGAAGTTTTCATGGCCACATTGGCATTGGGTGAGGTGAGTTCTGCTTTCCAGGGAATTCCAAACTGAGTGCACATCCTATTTGTGACTCACCTTGGGTGAGAGCTGGGATTGAATGTGTGAGATGGTATTTCTTGTTTGGACATAGATGTTTATTAACTCTTATCTATATTATAGTTTTACAAGTTGTGAGTTCTAGAGTACTTTACTAATAAACTATAAAATGGTTTTGTATCTCTTTGTACAAGGTCTTTTAAGGATAAACTGACTAATTAAGAAATGACAATTTTTTTATTTTTAGCTTAATAACTAGCTACCTGTGGTCCACAATGCAAACTTTTTTATCAAATTACACAATACTACTTAAACTCATGAAGAAGGTGAAGAACTAGCTACTGCCTTAAAACGTCTATCTTATTTTATATATATTTAAAAACTAAAACTTTAGTTTTAAAACTTTAAACCTTAAGTTTTTTACTATGTGATATTACACACTTCTATTTAAACTACATACTTATAATTTAATTTTATTATTCAATTTTGGAAGCTTTCTCTATGGTCTTAATTTAAATGTATTGTTCTCTTGGGGGTTAGTGCTTTTTAGCACAGAAAGTGTAAAACCTTCAGTATCTGGAACCTTGGACGTGCTGGAGAAGCCAATAGAGATTTTTAAGCTCTAAATTCTTCCAGCACCCCTGAGGGATCAATCCCAGAACAACCCAACCACCACCAGAGCCTCTGTGAAAAGCTGAATCTGGCAGATGTGACATTCTCAGCAAAGTGGTTATAAAGACTTGATACATACAGAACCATTTAGATAAAAGGCTGACAACCAGGTTATTTTTATTAATAAAACTATCTTAAATATTTTGCTTGCATGAAAATTACCTTGAATTATTTTTTACATTATTTGAACATATATATTTTGTTGTTTGAGATTTATTTTTTTTACCCTCTGGAAGGCAAAGATCCCTTAGGAAAGACAAAAACAGCAAGCACAAGGTTTTTATTCAAGTGTGCTGTCCTGAAAAGGCCCATTTATCTAATGATGGATATTTATATCATTATTTATACAACTATTGGCTGTAGTCAGTGTCACTTACAGATCTTTGGTGTGATTATGGCCCAAGGATGCACATCCACACTTGAAAAATACAAAGTGTCTGCACAACAGATTTATAATCCTAGAAAGGCAATTTCTTTCTACATCACAACAGAATTCAGCCCTTAAATTTTCCCTGGCTGGAACACAAATCAACCCTTTACAAGATGATTAAGCACCCAGGAAAGCTTTCACTCACACACATTTACATCCAACTGCTTTGCTTCACAACTGATGCCAGAAGTTCTCTTTAAAATCTAACTTGGATACTTGGCCTGAATTTTGAAGTGATTCTGATTAAAGCAAAATGTAATTTAGCTTATGAGAAATGATGCTTCTGCTGAAGAGAGGGAAAAGAATTCTCTCAGCTTAGCAGTGGCCTCAGCTGAGCTGCACCAACCCTGGGACAGAAACAGCTGCACAACCAGGACAGGAACACCACGAGCATCACTGCCAAGGGCTGCTGGAGCCCCACACCAGATAAACCCAGGTGTGGGGTCAGAGAGGGACCTGGGACAAGGACTTGTCCTGGGAGAAAAAGGGGGAATGGCTCCAGGTTGAAAGGGAGCAGGTTTAGATGGGATATTGGGAAGGAATTCTTCCCTTGAGGGGACTGAGGTCCTGGCTCAGGGTGCCCAGAGCAGCTGTGGCTGCCCCTGGATCCCTGGAAGTGCCCAAGGCCAGGTTGGACAGGGCTTGGAGCACCCTGGGACAGTGGAAGGTGCCCCTGCCCTGGCAGGGGTGGAATGGGATGAGCTTTGAGGTCCTTTCCAACCCAAACCATTCTGGGACTCCATGATCTGCAAGAAGAGCAGAGTAACTTACTCTGTGAAGGTTTGTGAAGGCTGAATAAACTCCCAAGAGTCGATTCCAGACACGCCTCCATCTCAGTTTCTTCCTGGCGCCACCATTTGAGTATCCTGATAAAAAACCTTGACACGAGCCAGACAGATTTTATTTTCCCCATTAATAGCTGAGACTCCCTCTGTTTAATACCTCTTAAAGAGCTGTTTGTTCTTCTGGGCATTGAGTTTTAATGGAATTGCCTGTAGCCTTTGCTGTGCCAACGATCTACCAGGATAACAAACCCATCTTTCCCATTAAAATCTCCTTTACAAAGGTCAGACATCTGTTGAAAATGGATTTATGGATTCCAGAATTAAGAAAGCAATACCCCACCAATTCAGCCAGCCCCCTAAACCCACTCATTTCTGTTTAAACTTCTGATACATCATCACCGATCTTATTTTCCAAATCTAATCCCTCCTATTCTGGGGGTAATCCTCGAGCTTCCAGGGCCACACTGGTACAATTACATTGATGAAACTCAAGCAGACCTTGAGCTCTTCTCTATTTTCTTCAAGAATGGACAAGCCACCCTCAAACCCACAAAGAGCAAAAGGAACTCTGTCATTCAACAGGTTCTGCAGCACAGCAAGAAGAGAGACCAGGACAGTTCCTGAGAGGGGGGAAGCTGTGGATTTATAGCAGAGGATGAGCTGAAGAACTGGGAATGCAACAGAGCCTGAGAGTCAAAACTCACCAGAGGACACTGCATCTTCTAATTATTGATGAGAGATTATCCCAGGCCAGGCTGGATGGGGCTGGAGCAGTCTGGGACAGTGGGAGGTGTCCCTGCCATGGCAGGGGTGGCACTGGATGGACTTTGAGGTCCCTCCCAACCCAAACCATTCTGGGATATAACCAAGTGTCTTCTCATAGCTCTGAAATCCTCCTGCATCTCTCAAACCAACATTTCTCAGCCAAGTTAGACCTCTCTGTTATCATAAATTCTTTCTGTAAGCCAGGATGCCCCCACAGCTCCTTCAATCATGACCTACCCAAGGCACAGAGCTGGGAATTCTGTACCACAAGCAACAGCAGAAACGACTTTTTTTTTTTTTTTCCAATCATCTAAATTCCCTGCTTTTGCAGCCCAACACTCTTAAATTAAATATTTATCTAAGCAACCTGATTCATCAGCTCCAGATCAAAAGTCTCCTCAGTAAGCGGGGGGAGTTGGTACTGTGGAAACACAGATTTTATTTTTTACATGGCACTATTATTCCAATCAGAACAGCACTACTGAATTTCACAGCTTCACACAGCCCAGCCTATCACACAAATGTGGATTTAAAACACTTTTGATTAATATTATTTAAAAATCAAGGTAAAATACTGAATGTTTTGAGACTGATTTGGGAAGAACACATTTCCCTGTGCCTGTTGTCCAAAGTTTCTCCACTGGCAAGCTGCCAGCACAGTCCCACTAAAATAGCTGCATTTATTCCATCACAGGTGTTTTGGAACAACCACCAAAGCAACCAAGCTGCAGCCAAATAAAAGCAGAGATGCCTGTCAGGGAAGGGATGTTTCTCTCATGATCTGCTCTGGAAGTCCCCTTCACTCTGGAAAAGGAGGAAAAAAGAGGAGGTTTCTTGGCAGTGTCTCCAAAATTCATTTATAAAACGTGTTAAATCAGCAACAACAATAGAAACCTGCTCAGAAGGGGTGGTTTGGGATATCTGATGTGTACAGCTCAGCTGAAGATGGAAAATTCCATCAAAATTCCTCTAAACTTTCTCAATGAGGAAAAAATTCCTCAAATTCCTCAAAATTCCATCTCTGGGTTATCCAAAGCACCATGGGCATATTTATAACTTCTGCAACAATGAAAAACAA
Source organism: Dicaeum eximium (assembly GCA_013396995.1). Taxonomy (NCBI): domain Eukaryota; kingdom Metazoa; phylum Chordata; class Aves; order Passeriformes; family Dicaeidae; genus Dicaeum; species Dicaeum eximium. The sequence goes on from VWZP01006571.1 coordinate 604,601, forward strand.
TCTATCAATTATTTTTTTCTGCCTGTCACCAGAGGAAAAACCAACACTTTTAAATTTTAAACTCTAAAGCAAGGAACTTTTCCCTGTCAAGGTTTAGAACCTCACACTCAACTCCACAGGACAAAGCAGCCAAACTCTGTTGCTACCTGTGCAATTCTTGACTTGTGCTTCCAATCTCTGCCAACAAAACCAGATCTGGGACAATTGTCAATTTATTTTGAGAAAAGTGCCAAATTCATCCCAATTCCCCCATAACATCCCTTGAAGTCCTTACTGAAGTCTGCCCTTTTTTCTCAAATATTCTCAAATAAATAAATATTTATTCTCTTTTACTTGATGCAAATCTGAATTTCCTGTGTGATCCAGGGATCCCTCAGCCCCAAGTTCAAAAACTGCCTGAATTTCCCCTTCTTCCACAGAATTAAGGCAACAAAACCAGTCACAAAAACCACGAAGGATTTTAATTTCTGTCATGAACACGTAACAGGTCTTCTCCAGGCAGAATTACCAAACTGAAATTCAGCAGCTGAGAAACACAGTGAGTCGATCTAAACAAGCTGTCACTATTTATTAGGGACATCCACACAACACAAGTGATCATTTAAATAAAAAGAATCAAAACCACATACATAGAAAATACCAGAAAATTACACTGGCCATGACTGATTACAGAATTCTCCTATTTCTCAAGACTCTCACACATGTAACACAAACCCCATCAGTTCAACACAGGTGGACATAACAAGGCATCCTGGTGTTCCACAATTAAAAAAAACTAAAATAAAAGGAAAAGCAGATGAAATTCCCAAGTTAAGGTGCACCAACACCCTGTGGCATCAGAGTACATCTGTGAAGGGTAATTTTAAGGATGTTACACAAGAGGTAGAAGTAAGATTTTTGCAGCGTTCAAACATCCACAGTTGTTTTACAGAAACAAATAAGCCTAAAATTGATTAATGATTGAGATCTTGCATAATCAACAATTGACTTTTTTAAGCGAAGTTATCATTTCACGTATTTCTGTTGGGCCCAACCCAAATCTCCCTCAGTAATGTTTCACTAGCAGTGGAAAATGGAATATTTTAAGGAAACCAGTTTGACCAACACACACGTAAATGATACATTTCAGACACCAAACAGTAATATTAAAATATAGACACTATTCATCTTTGTATATCTGTCATAAAAAATAAAAGGAAACTTATTTTTCCCATCTATATATTGGAAACAGCCTAATTCTGTGAAAAAACTATGCTCATTAAGTTATTACTGTGCATAAACAAGTTGTGTTTTATTCAGTAAAAAACATAAAGCAATCTTTGTCTGGCAATGATTTTTACTCTGATTTATTCTCTCTCTAACCAGTGCTTTTTTTTATACACTATATGCAAATATTTTCCTTTTTAAAGCTCACTTGGCAACAAGCAAAGAGGATTTATAACTCCAGTTCCTCAGTTTTTTTAGAAGTTGCTCCTAAGCCAATATATTTTCAATCTCTAACAGCACAGACATGTAAATTAAACACATTATTCTGCACCTTTGATTACAGTATTGCTAATGAAGAAAAATAAGGACCTTCCATTCTATATCACTGATAAATTTGCTTGGCAAAGTTATTCTTTTATTTTAGAAAATTACAAAGCAGTTCTCTACCAAAAAAATAATTGATAAAAATCAGATCTCTCAAGTGCTACAAACCAAAAAAAAAAAAAAAAAAAAAAAAAAAAAAAAAAAAAAAAAAAAAAAAAAAAAAAAGTGCTGGTGACTGCCATGGATCAACTGCACAGGGAATAATAAATCAAGGTCTCAGCATGGTTAAGGCTCTGTCTCCCTTGAAGCAGAACAGGAGAAAACAAGGTGCAAAAATTCCCAGAAACCCCCCAGTTCCTGCAGCAGGAACATTCCTCAGCTTTAAGAGAAAGCAAAATTATCCTGGCTAATTCCAAGAATCCTTATAAAAGAGGCTGGGAGCTCATCCCTCCAGAGTTTCTTGATAAATGTTCAAGGTGAACTACTGAGCTTGCGTTCAACGAGCTCCTGAGCTCAAGGTAAAGCAACAAAGCCAAATCAAGACAGAAATCTCTTAAAAGCTGTGGCTTCAATGGAAGCAGGACCACACTCAGCTCTTCAGCAGCCCAATTATTCAGAAATAATAATTAAAATATATATCCCACAGTCAACTGCCCTCATATTGACTGCTGTGAAGTGCTCCCTGCTCCTGTTCAATCTACAAACACTAAATAATCAATAACCCAAAGTTTTTCCACTTTAACTCCATTAGGAAAAATAAATAAATCTGTAGCAGACTGTGGCCATAAAGAATTCAACATTTAGTTTTGCAGCTAAGATCACATACTCTGCCACAGAAATAAAGACATAAAGAACAAAATCCCCAAACCCCACTGCTTTGGGCTGTGCCAGCATGCAGCATTTGTCAAAATTGCACAGGGAATAATAAATCAAGGTCTCAGCTCTCCATCAAAGAATGGGGCCCCCAAAAAATATATATTCCAATACCCAGCTTCCAGAGCAGGTAAAAACAGAATTTAAAAAAAAAAAATTAACAAACATATAGGCTTAAGGTCTGTTTGTTGCATAATTTTTACAGTATTTAAACAAAACAAAAATCCAACTTCCTGCAGAATCAGAGCTACAACTTAACGGTGACTTAGTAAATATTCCACAGAGCTGAGCTGGATTCTGCCATGGAGGAAGAACAGATATGAACCACAACCAAACCCATTTTGTGCTCAGTTCCCCTTGCTCTTTGTCATTAACCAAGCCTAGAAAAGCTGAGCTTATTAAATCCTGCCAGGAGAGGAGGTGATCCTGGTCCCCTGGGCTTGGGCCAGCTGTCCCCAAGCTTGATGCCAGCACACCTGGGAGGAAGGCTGGCCACCAGAGCAGGGCAGGAAGAAGCCAACTCTGCCCAAAATCTCAGCAGCTGCACCCTGACAGCATCCAGTGGGGAAAAGAACCTTGATTAAACAAAGATTCCTGGTCCCTCAAGCCCCCCTGAGCACAGAAGGCAAAAGGAGAGAGATCCTCTCTACTGGAATTTGGGCTCCTGGCAGCTCCTTCCTTCTTGAAGATCCCTTTTCCTCCTTAATATCCCCCAAAAAAAGGGCTGCAGATCAAAGACAATCCCAGGAAGTTGTGCTCGTGGTCACCTCTGGAAAAGTGCCCAGGAAAGCCACAAAACCCTGGGGTACCCCCAGCACTTCTGTGAGAAGAGAAATACCTCAACAAACCACCCACATAATCCCCACCTTAAACCACTCCCTTCCTTCCATGAGAAATAACCATAAGATATAACTAACTGTGGACTAGAGCAGCACTTCTGACTAAGGCAAATCATTTCCAAATTTCACATACCCAGGTACAGACAAAAATAGTGGTGGTGGTGGTAAATTCCAGCAGCAAAGAGAAATGTTCAGTTTGGAAAGGATAAAAAATCCAATAGCAGCAGTTTGGGAACTAAATGTTACGCATTCCTGAAAAGGCCACAGCAAGAAAAGCACCACAAACTTAAATAACCTCCCTGCATGCTGCTCTAATGGAAATAACAGATTAATACCAATTTCTGAGTTTTAGTTTATATAAATAGCATCAGAGCAACTTAACTGCCAGAGGGACCCTGTGGATACAGAAAAACAGAGATATAAAACCTATAACCAGAAAAAAATATTAATAAAGAGTTCTTCCCTGCTGCTGGCCTCTCTTCTGGGCATTTATAAAGTAGAATCACCAAAAACCTTCAGTTATCTACACAAAATACAGAAATAATTGTAATTCTTAAGTCTATGTTGTACTGGGATCAATCCATCAATCAATTTGGGATTTTAAAGCACTATAGATTCACTACCAACTATCAAAAAGCACCCTGATAATAATCCTGACTCAAAAAGGGACAACTGAGTATTCCATTTATTTAAACTGGAGCAATCCACCAGGACTGGCTACAACCCTTCCACCTTCTTCATCTCACTCCAAAAATGTAAACCAAAACAGGGAAAAAAACCCTAAACAATTAAATCTCAAGAAAGCTGAGTGGAGGGGTGGAAGTGGAAAAAAGGGGATAAACTGAATTTTACCTGATTGCTCCTCAAAATGGGGAGGGAGAGGGGCATTTTTTTTTTTGTTCTCTCTCTAAACATCAAACCTAACTCCAAACCAAAACCACCTCTTTGGCTGAAGTGTGACCCAAAACCTCAATTCCGCCATCCCTGAAGTCAGTAAAACATGAATACAATTAGTCCCCAAAGCCACAAGCATTATACTTGTGCTTATTCACACCAAAAATTCAGTGCAAGACTTGCAGAATTTGTACCTTTCTGCCAAATGAAACAAATTAAACAGGAGGCAGCAAAAATTATGTTCTGACTGACAGAGCTGCTGCAACTCCAGGTGTTATTTTACAAAATAAAGTGGGTTTTTTCCCCTTAAAATGCAAAAGGATTTGTAACAAAACAGCAGAAGTGGAGCATTCTGAAATAAGAAACTGAAGACAAAACTCATTCTAGGTCTGATGCTGTCAATAACCAAGTCATCTAAAGAAAAGGGCACTAAAATAAAAATCATTTTTGTTTGAAAGACCTGGAGTTTTTGTGAAGAAAACTGAGCCAGGCAAAGAGAAACACGAGCATTTGTAGGGCATGACAAGGAGCATCTGACCCGGGCACATGATCCAGGGGACATTCCAGAGCCACAGAGCTCCTTAAAGAACCCAAACCTGGATGAGCTTGTGAGTGCAATTAACATAATTAACAACACTGTGTTGATTGCAGTCATGTGCAGCCACGTGTAACCCTTGAAAATGCATTTTTAAACTGAAATTGGAACCAGAAGTGACCACACAGGTTTCTAACACTCTGGAAAAACGAGGCTGTTAAAGGCACATTAACTATGACTAATTAAGATCATTAATTAACACACCAGCGGTACAACAAGAACCAATTACACCCCAAACATTCACCATTACAAAACAACCCTGGTTCTGTAAACATAAAAAAACCCCCAAGATCCAGACTCTCAAGTTCTGATTTTCTGTCAGCACAGCAATAGTAAATTAATTTTAATTTGGGTAATTAAACCCCCAAATCACCCAGGAACTGAAATACTGCAAACTCCACTTTTCAGCTGTGGAGCACAATCAGTTTCACAAGTGCAGTTTGAACCTTCTTTAATTAGTTTGTGCAAATAAATCTCATGTGCACACGGAGAAAACACTCACACCAAAATAACTCTGCTACCTGTTTTTTAGGCTAAGGCTGAAAATAATCTTTTAAGTGGAATTTACTTTCTTTAGGGGAAAAAAAACCGTAATTTTGCTGTACTAAGAATCTGATTTCTATCTACTTTTGCTTTTAAATTTTACTCAGTGGATTAGAGTGAAGCCTGGGTAGATTTTAGCTACAAATCTCCACGCCTCAACAGAGCTAAGGATGGCACTACTGAGACAAAATCTGCTCTAGAAACATCCACGGATCCAGAACTACACAACTGCGTTTGGAACAATTTTGCAAGAACAAATATACATGGGAACAGCTCTGGAATTACCCACAAAAATGTCAAATTCGACACTGAACATCACATGACATAAAGATCTTCATTTTTGTCCTTCAAATTTTGCTTATGTCCCCAACTTAATTCACTTTTAACCCAAGAACTGCCCTCCAAAGGTGTTCACTAATATCCTGATACTCAAGAACCTTAATTATTACTATATGTTAGGAGATTGTGTAACAGTAAGACAGTTGTTAAAGCATTAAAATATTCCTAAATGCCCTAAGATCACACCTTGAATTAATTACTCTTTACTAATTTTCACCCTGAACAACCACACTCTGATTGTCTAAGCCACACAATGGAGACTAATTAACAGCAATTACATATATTAAACCTTCCACACCAGAAAAATAATCAGTGAAACAGCTTTGGTAACCTAGTACATAATTAGCTTTGTGTAAATATTTTGCAAACATTCCTTTCCCAAAAAATCCTTATATACCACGTGTATATTTATATAATAATATACAGAGTTCCTGAGTGAATCATTAAATCTGATTATTTGGAAGATTTGGCAAAATATTTAACTTTGTATTACTAAAATAGATTTTTAAATAAACATTCAATGAAGACATTAAAATAAATATGGAATGTGTCTGAAAAAAATTATAGTACCATGAACATCTATTAATAACAAATAATAGGTTTTTTAAATTAAGTGCATATTATGTTATATTGTTACTGGTTTGAAACCCACTGAGGAATCAATAAATCTGATTTCTAATCCTGAGTGAGTTTTTTATCACCTGCTAATGTGCACTTCCATGCTGTTCACACTGCAAAGCTACAAAATCCACTTTTTCAGTGGGAAAACCGAAGTGGACAATTCTATGGTTTTGCTGGAAACTGAACTGAAGCCTCTCTCAAAACCAGCATTGAACACTGATTATTTCTGTCAAACAGAGAAATAACCTGTCCCAAAAAACACCATCACAGCAGCGTGGATTGCTCCTGACACAGTGATGGGGTGCAAACTGCTCAGTGATCACTTTGGCTCTGAAAAGAACTACACATGGTGCAAAAAATAAAAATAAAACCAACCCTGAACGATTACTGAGTACCTTTAAGTATGCTCAGTTGTCTCATTAACCAAAAAAAAAAAAGGAGAATTAAGTTCCACCACGCTCTGGTTGCTCAGGTCCTGGCTGGACTCAGAGCTTTGGGTAAGCACAGGAGGAAATGCTCAGCTCTTGTTCTGCTCCTCCCAACGTTAAAATTCTCAGCAGCAGACACCTGCAATATTAAAACTGCATCAACACCACCACAAGCTGTGTCTCTCCACACCAGAATCACAGTACCACAACTGCAGCACTGACCAGGCACCTTAATTTAACCCTTTTTATGAAATCCACCTCTCCCGGTGCTGGGCAGGACTGAGCCCTTCCCTCCCCATCCTCGGCTCTCCTTTCATCATCAGCCATTATTCCAAAATCTTCCTCGTTTCTTCAGCTCTTTCACTTCCTCTGCTTTCCTGCTCCACGCTGCTTGTGCTTGCAGGACAAAGCTCTTGCAGTGGCCCTTGAAGGAGAAGCTGTTGGTGCTGGGGTCCGGCCGGAGGGGGTTTGGGCAGAGCCGCCTGCAGCGCGCACCAGAGCGCGGTGCGAGCCCTGCGCGTGGCACCGGCCAGGGCTCGCAGGGCAGCTGCCAGGGCCAGCACACCTGCAGCAGGAAAAACACACCAGTGGGTGTCACAGGTACTTATTACAGTCTTGGCTTTTTGCAAATATTAAGATCAGTGTGGGATGTACAACGTTAAAATAACTCGGCTTTTATTTCTGCTATTAACAAAAACTCGGATATAGTCGTAGTGGAAGCTGATGTAGTTACGGGTGAACTGCCTGCTTGGTTGGGATTGTTGGAATCCAGGGCACACAGAATGTCTCTCTGCCTGTTTCAGGAGGCTCTGATCCTCAGCAGAACTCTGCTTTTAACTTTCATGCCTGGGAAAAGTTACCAATGCTGTTAAAAGTTACCAAGGAATGAGTTAGAGCACACAGGTTTGAATTAGATTGTAGTATGTAATAGTAGTAGTTTATCACATGGTGAAGAATTCAGGGTTTTAGGATTTTAATAGGAGAGCGAATATGAGACAAGATGGAGGATTTTGGGTGTTGTCTCTTCTTCCTTCTTGTCCCTCTTCAGCCCCATTTTCTGTAGCACTGCTGGCAGAAAGTTATTGGTTAGAGAAAGCAGTAATGTGGATGTTACATGTATAGATCAGTAGAAGTTATTGGTAGAAAAGTAGAAACAAAGTAGGTGTTAGAAACTAATTGGGTTAAACAGCCTTAAAAGGCCTTGGTTTGGGTGTTTGGGTCTATTTTGTGCCTTGGTTTGGGTGTTTGGGGTCCATTTTGTGCCTCACTTCTCGCACACCGAGTCTGGTGTGCAGATGGTGCTGAACTTAAGACAGACCAAGAGAAAGAGAGTCCTGCTCGTTCTTCATCCTTGGAAAAGAACTCGGCAGTGGGAACCCTCTCCAAAGGGCCCAGGGGCTGGGTTCCCACTCTTGCTGGGACCAAAAACCAACAGAGATAACATCCAGTGAACATGAAATGAGGAGCCAGCTACTGATGTGCCAACTATCAGCACTCACCATCTGAAGACAACGTGGACCAAGACCCAAAACCTGGAGGTGATGATAAAATGGACTAAAACCACAACCAAGAAACAGGCACACTCTAAAAAGGCAGACCCAAGGAGGGGCCATGTAAAACAGCTCCCGGAATATGTAAACTAGTTTGTGGATATGCATAAGGGTCTATGAATATGCAACAGGCTGGTGTAATAGGAATGGTATAAAAATGGTGTTTCCCAAACCAGCAGGGGTGCTCTTGGTGGCTGTAATCTTTGCTTTACTGTCTCTGTCTCCTATTGTCCTTTATTAAACTTTTAAATTTTAACAGGAAAGTGAACCGTGTTTTTTACAGTGGGCAACCCTAGAAACGTTAAGATTTTTTTTTTAATTGCATAAATTTGTTCAACTCACAGCCTTGAGCAAATCGCGCTTGAGGAGCAGCTGAGCTGCGCCGGTAACGACAGCTACAACATCTCATGTGAATTGTCTGTGCAAAAAGGCTCCAAAATGCTGCAAAAGGCTCCAAAATGCTGGTGGACACTGGGCAAACTGGTCTGCTGAGGCTGCAGGAAGTTTTTTGATTTTGCAGGAAGAAGGGAACACTGATTTTTGGATGGGTGAGTAAAAGCACAAAGACCTGGTCAAATACAGAGATGAAATCTTAATGCAGCTCCACAGGGGATTTGTTTGCAACTGTGAATCCTGCAAGGCCAGGGACTGCAAACCTGAACATTTCCAGCCAAAACTGCTGATATTGCAACCTTTCAGATAGGAATTATTGATGAAACCTGGGACTAAGTGGACCAAGCTGCTCCTACACTTCTCTGGGAATTCAGGAGGAGAGGGGTTCTCACCAAAACCTGTGACTCAACAGGTGGGACCAGGACCTGATGATGCCATAACTCACTGTAACAGGGGATAGAGCTGTTATTTACAGTATTGGCAATATTTACATGCTGTTTTGGCATTAAATCTAATCATAATCTTCCACCTAACTACTGTGACCTACTTCTCCTGCCTGACCAAGAACCTTCCTTCTACTATTCCTGACTCACACTTGGGAGTTAAAGTCACTTCAAAGTTTTAGGAGTCATTTTAAAAGTCAGTTTGCATATAGGACTACTGTTTTAAGGGCATGACGTTCTATATTCATTTTCTATTTTAATTTTTGACACCTGAATTGCAAAAGCAAAACATTTTGATTCTCTTTCCAGTTTATCTTTCCCTCACAAGAAGAGCTATTCCACAGCCAAAGAAACCTCACTTCACTTCAGCAGTAAGGAGTGAATTCCTCTTCTGTTCTGAGGCACAGGTATCTTCTGAAGAAAAATAGTATCATCTTTAACCCCAAACCATAAATTGCCACATTTACTGCTGCTACAGGTTATTCTGGCTTTATTTTAACAGAATTTGGGAAATGTGGAATGTCATTCTGGATGGGTTTGTCATTTAGGTAAGGTAGACAGACAGCTGATTTGCACAACACTGGCAATTTTCTTAATAAGCTGAAGAGAAAAGAAAGTTTAGCCATACCAGGAAATAATTCTACTTGCTTAAAAACGAGCACATTTTTGCTTTTCTGACAACCACTTATTGTTATATAACATCAGTGAAGAGTTTTTACAGTTGTCTTCTAGTCAAGAGGAAAAAAATGTCAAATTTTTTAAACTAGTAACAGGAAAACAAAAAAACCTCATAGAACTCAAAGAAAGTTTAAGTCTTAAAGAGTAACAAGAGTGTATTTGCAAACTTCCTTTTGCCAAAGCGACAAGAATTGCTGTGTATTACAAATTTGCATTTTTAACCAGAACACATTCACAGTGAAATCCCTGCCAAAGCTTGGAGGGCTCCAGGAACAGGCAGCATTACCTTTCTCGTTGGTATAACGTGGCAAGCTGTGACTCTGGGGGTTTGCAGCATTCCCAATCTCATCCTTCCGACGTGCCTGGGTCACCTGGATGGCTTCCAGGTGGAGCTCCAAGGTCCTGGAGATGTTCCTGTGCAGGGGAGCACCACAAAGCCTCTCCATTCTTCCTATCAGTGCCAGCACCTGCCAGAAAACTCAAATTATTGTTTCATGTCCTTGGCTTGCTGTATTATTGTAACTTTTTCTGCTTTCAGACTTTGCAGCTTAGCTCTAAGTTCTCTGCTCTTTTCTGTTTCTGAGGCCTGCTTTTGCAGCTTTCTGGAAGTTTTCTAACCTTTATTATTTCCCACAATTCCCCCTCTCTCCCAAATTTAGTAGCACCTATAAATGCCCTCACAAAGATCAAACAGCAACAGCCCCTTCATTACACAGAAACCTCTCACCATATAAAAGAAAGATGTTCTGTCCCAGTGGGGAGCAAAACTAGAAGTAGACCTTTAATAGCAACCACGTCAAAATCCACCATTCTAAAGCTATCATAGAAAACTAATAACCCTATTTAAATTAGTACATAACTAATTAGAAAACCTAAGTACCCTTAAGAACTTAGTAAAGTTCTTAAGAAAACCTAAGTACCCTTAAAAACTTAGTAAAAGAACAATTGCAAAAAAAAAATCATATCACACCCACAAACAGTCCCTAAAATTTGCCAGTATTCAGCATCCACAAAAAGACTTCTAACTCCTGGAGATTACATAATAACCTAAAGAAAATCAGTAATCAAAAACACAGATCCCCTCCAACCTAGACTTCCCTCTCAATCAATAATCCCAAGGAATGAACCTCTCGTTATCAACAACTTAAACGACTATTTTTTCAACATACCACACTTCATCCAAAAAAACCACCCCAAAGCTCACCTTTTCAGTTCCAGCTACCAGTCAAAGAGAACCACTATGAAATGCCAAAACCACTGAGGTTTAACAAACAAGCAAACAAGCCCCAAAGAGCAGTGCCCCAAGCCTACCCTGGCTCTCTCCCGGGCCTGCTCGGCGATCAGGCGATCCACGCGGGACGGGTGCGCGGGCAGCCGGGACACGGGGCCGGGCCTGCAGCTGGAGCTGTGCTGCTGCTGCCCTGGGAAGTGTCTTGTGAGGTCAGCCTCAGCCTGAAAGGGAGATCATTTGTCAGTCTGATGGCTTGAAATGGGGACGATGTCATCGATCGGGTTGTGGCGCTGTTTGGGATTTTCAAGCGGATCAGGAGTGAGTGGCCTATCAACTTCTGACTGCACTGACAGAGAAACGTTCCCAAATATCACAGTCCCAGAATGGTTTAGGATGGAAGGGACCTTAAAGATCATCTCATTCCACCCCCTGCCATGGGCAGGGACTTCCACTATCCCAGGTTGCTCCAAGCCCAGCCTGGCTTTGGACACTTCCAGAGATTCAGGAGCAGCCACAGTTTCTCTGGGCACCCTGTGCCAGGGCCTCCCCACCCTCACAGGGAACAATTTCTTCCCAAATCTTATCTAACCCTGCCCTCTTTTGGTTTAAAGTCATTCCCCTTGACCTATCACTATATGCCCTTGTCAGAAGTCCATCTCCAGCTTCTTTGCATGAATATTTCTCTACTTCAGCTCTCCCTCAGAGCTCAACACCTCTCACTGCTTCTCTCAAATGTCACATATTATGATTATTAGAAAAAAGAACCAGGTGATAGCAGCAGCATAAATCACATCTCAAGTGCATCAGGATGAAACCACACTTAACATAAACTGATACCAGCTCTTTAACCCAGAAGATATTTTCTTTAACAGAGAGAATTGGATTTATATAATGACACCAGGTAATTAAGAATTAAAGCTATTAAGCAATTAACTAAACCACGTGCACGTTTAATATTGCAGACAATTCCTAACTTGTGGAAATGCTTTAAATGTGAGGTCCCTGGAAAGGTGAGGTTTATGAAAGGAGACATTATAAAAGCTGTGACACCAAAGCAGCTGCAATGAACAGGTTTCATAGAGCTGAATGGGGTGAGTGGAAGAGGGAATTAAACCAAATCCCAGGAGGAGTTTCTCTCTTCTTGCACTCATCCCCTCCTGAGGAATGTGGTTTGGCTGCAGGAATGAGAGCCAGGCCATGGCAGCTGCCTTGGAGGACTGAGAACAGCTTCTATTCTGTAACCACAAAACATTCTGAGAAACCCAGAGCAGCTCACTGGGGTAAAACTGGGTCACTTGGAATGGACCAGATCAAGGGGTCAATTAAGCCCCTTTGATTAATAAGTACGAGGTATGAGGATAAACAACTCTCCTTTAGTGATGAAATAAAAAACAGGAGACAAAAACTGTGACTTGGTCTTTGAAAATGACTTAATTGTCCCAACTCCTGCCTGAGAAAAGGAAACAAACACTGGAGCAAGAATCATCCCTTTCTCACTTCCAGAGCATTCCTGGAAGGCCAGAGAGGCAGAGAGGAGTCTTGTTTAAAGGAATCCACGAGAGAACAACACAGGCACTCCCATTCACAATTCCAAAAGTCCATTAGCAAGGCCCCATAGCTGATGATGGAAAGAAAAAGGCTTTTTCCAGGTCTGGTTTGCTCAGACACCTTTATCCAGTGACCAGGAGGACCAGGAGGCTCCTCACACGTGGAAGTAGCCAAGCACTCAGTGCATAATTAGAACCAGGGATTATGGACAATCTTTTCTGAGATCTGGCACGGAATTCAGGGATTTGACTCCTCTTGGGAAAGCTCTTCCTGCTTCTTTAGAGCACATAACCTCATTATCAGTGTGATCCTTCCCCTGCCAACAGTTCTGGGAGTGAGTCTGAAGTGACCATAATGAGAAGAGCATAAACTGAAATTTCCTTTGGGAACAAGAAAAATATTGTAGGTTTCCTCTACAGACACACAGAGGGTGCCCAGGATTAGTTACTTCATTTTCTTTTTTACTAAAGCCAGAGATTTACTATAAGAAGGAAAAAACCAGAAGAGAAAGCTGTGATTGCATCACTGACAGTAGAAACCCAAACCAAACCAACCAAAACGAAAATCCCAAAACAACAACCAAAAAAAAAAACCAAAAAAACCCCAACAAACCAAAGAAAAAACACCATAAAACTTTCTCTCTTAGAACCAGTCAAGTCTTTATCAGGAATGATCACCAATTGTGTTTTACCTTCTTCCTCTCCTTCTCCAAAGCTCTCCACTGCTCGTAGCACTCCTCCAGCCGGACGTGGAGCTCGTTAGCGGGACCACTGCAGCTCCTGGGAGGTCTGTACTTGTTAAATGGGGCTGGAAAGGCAAAGCAGGGGGTAGGGATTTCTCCAGGGAAGAGATCACTCATGAAGGGACTCAAGGGGTTAAAGTCATCGCAGTGAAAAAGATCAACAAGGTCCGAGAATGGAAACGGTGGCGGAGGGAAATTAAAATTATTTGCTGATGAAAGCAGCTGGTGATTAAATGGAGGGAAGCTGGGATTTTGCTTAAAATCAGACACGAATGGGAAAGAAGGAAGCAGAGAAGGATTGATGAAATCTGACAAGCTGCCACCGTTCTGCTCCTGCTTTTTCAGAAACCCGTTGAAGGGCTGGCGGTTTGGGGCTGCGGCTCCCGAATGAGGGATCCAATTCCTTCTACCTCTTCTATCATCTTTACTGCCACTTTCCTGGCTCTGCCTTTTTGGGAGCCTGTGGTATTTCTCAGCAGGGTCTTCACCTTTCTGCTGCACCAACCAGTCGGGTGAAAACCGAACGGGGAATTTGCGGCGCCGCCCCTCCTTACTCATCCCGGCGTCCTCCTGGCATCTTCCAACGGGTCTCGCCTGCTTCTGCCTCTCTGAGATGAAATGAGGAACCCTCAAATGACTGGAAACTCCATTTGATGTTTGTAACCTCCCATCTTTCCTGGGAGGGAGGGCAGGAAGGAGTTGAGAGTAGTAGGAGGGCTGTGTGAAAGGCTGGTGGGTGGGAGAGCCCCCAGACATGGTGGAGACCCCTGATGAGGACTGGGGGCTCGATGCCATTTGTTTTCCACATGGAATTTCAGATGCAGCTGCCAGACTGTTGCCATCCAGCCACACACACCCCTGGTATGAGGAGTAATTCCCATTTTGCACAGCATTTTTCACAGATAAATCATATTCAGCTACTTGAGGAGAGCTTTCCTTAGGGCCCATATTCACTTTACACTCATTATTATTATTAAAAACCTCCCCCAAAGTAAAGCCACAATGGCCATTTTGCACATGGCTTTCCTGGGATTTTCTGCCTGTTCCTCCAGAAAAAGTATTTTCCTTAGGGGGTTGATTGAAAAAATGAAGAGATGGATGGAGAGGTGACTGCAGTTTGTGAGCAGCTGGGAAGTTCTCATATCTTTTAGAGAACAGGTGGCTGTCCTGGGGTACTGTATCCCAAAAATTATCACCAGGCTGATTGGAAAGATCAGGGGAATACTTAGTTTGTCCTTGAGCATGATTTTTCAGAGCTTTTCCTCTTGCTCTTTCGCTTTTCCAAAACTCCTTCTGGACGCTGGGGCTTTCTCTCATCCTGCTCCCAGGAGAAAAAGGGCTAAAACAGGACCCACATTTTTCATAGCCTCCATTTAACCTCCCGTGGTCATAAGTGCACAGATGCTGGTTCCAGCTCCCATCTGGGAAGGAAAACCCTTCCAGGGGAGCTGTGGTGATGCTTTGCAAAGAGGAATTTTCAGGGTAAGCGTTCTTCGGGGCATTGCTGGGATGAGCAAGGGGAGAGAGCCAAGACTCGAGGAGCTGGAGGTCTCCCAAACCTCTGTGCAGCATCTCCACATCAGGAGGCTCCTGCAGGGGTTCCTGATGGCAGCTGGTGCCCAGCAAGTTGGGAAAATCCTGGTTTTGGACACAGTGCTGAGCTGGGAACTCCCCGTTGCTGCCCAGATCAGGTGCCCACACAGGGGGAAACAACCTCGACAGAGAATTCCTGTAACAGAGTTAAACCAATCTCCCGTCAGGATCTCAAACATTTCTTACTTTAAAATAATTCACATGTCGTGGTTATTCCCCAGAGTTACATTATTGACCAACCATGCACAGCTCTCCCCAAAAATAGGAGGAATATTCCCAGTGCAGCTGAGCAAATGCTCTGTGAAGTCTCATCACCCACACAGTTTATTCTGCACGTTCAGAAATGCAGAGTTGATTTGGATTTATTAAATATCTCAGATTCCACTGTATTCAGTCAGATCCCTACTGGTTAAAATTAATTATCTTTTTTTTTCTTCCTCAAATGCTCTAAAGTTGCTGGAAAACTTTAAAATTTGCATTTTTAATCAGTTTTGTTTGTTTGTTTGTTTGACAAGCAAATGAAGTAAAGATGCTTCCACATTTTAAGGGGATTTAAAAAGCTGTCATTACTCAACTCTGAAATAATTAAAAATGTGTAACGTATCTGTGTGACAATGGGCATAAAAACCAGCAGACAAATGATAAGAACTCTCAGAACAAACTCACCAATCTGTAGCTGGTTCTGGCTTGTTTGGCTCTTCTAAAATGCTCGACACCAACCCAAACACATCAGGGCCATTGGCAGAGTAAGAAAGATTTATTGGTGCCCTGGGGGGGGAAAAAAAAAACAAAGTAAAAGTTTTAAATAAGTATTTTTCTCCTAAACAAAACAGGCAGAAAGAGAAAACCTTTATTTTAGCAGCATTTTCTAGTTGTTCTGAATTTAATGTATCCTCAGCATCCCTCTACAGAAATCCATTCTGTGTGAGCCTTCTGTCAGGCTCTGAGAACTCTCCACAAATCCCAGTGATCCAGAAGCCCAAATGCCAGAGCAGAAATGCTGATACCTTTTTTTTGGGCACTCCTGGAAGGCAGTTTGGGACCCCAAATCCTCGGCACATCCCGGCCAGTCGCTGCACAGCCGGGGGGGCTCCGCAGCCCTGGGGGCACTGGGGACTGCTCCCAGCAATGGGGAGAAAAACTGAGTGTCCATGGTTTGCCTCCTGCTGTTCACCTGCATTGAACAGAGAAAGAAATATTCTTTAATATTAGATGTTCACCCAGCCAGCAGCAAAGGCAGCAAAGCAAAGCTTTGCTTTTATTTCCTGAACTAAATTTTTTTTTTTTTTTCAGGAATGCGTAACGTAGCCACGACAAAAGGATCAAGCCTAAATCATGTTCCCTCCCTTAAAGTAACCCAAATCTGTCTTCTTAAAATAAATATGCAAATATCAGCATTGACTTACTGCACAGTAATGGGAATTCTCCACAGGTTTCACATTTTAGGTGTTGGTGTGGCACCTTCACAGCTCAGAATCTCCTGCTCTATGAGACTGGGAATGCACCTGTCCCAGGCAAACACATCCCCTCTGGAAAACAAGAGCCAGCATCCCTGTTATACCCCCCAAAACCACAAAACATTCCAATGAAGAGCCTGGGAAAAGAAGGGAGGGGCATCTGGAAACTCCACAGAGCAAAATGTGGCTAAGAAAATAACCCAAGTACTGCTGCAGAAAGGAATATTACAAATAATTTATTTATTCAGAGGTTATTTCTGCCAAGAAAGACTGGAGCAGATGATATTTGAGGCCTCTTCCAACCTGGAATTCTCTGACTTTAATTTATCTTCTTTACTATTAATCCTCAGCCTAGTGAAAGCTGTCACAGACTCAGATCTCCCTTCCTGGGTATTTTCTGAAAAGGTTGGACAGAAATATTCTCTGGTCATGTGTGTTCCTACCAAGAGCAGGACAGAGCAACCCTGCAGTGAATGTATTTAAATTTAAAAAAACAAAGTTTACACTGAGAGTTTATCACTTGCTATAAACTGATTTTGCACATCCAAACCAATCCCTACCAAATAGCAGAATTAGAGGCACAAGGACCCTGTGGAGGCCCCACAAATATCCTGTAAAATTCCATATAAACACTCTGTCAGCATTTATGTCATTAAATCAGGCCCAAGAAGAGCTCACACAGGTCCATCTGACCCTGTAGGGCAGGAGGAGGGTGTGACCCACACTTTCTGCTCCAAATGACTCCTGACCAAACACAGGCATCCCTTAGGGTCCAGCAAGGCAAAAATCCCACAGGAATTTAGCAGCAAGCCTATTTTTATTTTTTTTTTGTCTGCTAGGATCGGGATTAAATGTGTAAGAGATTGTATTTCTTGTTCAAACTGAGATATTTATTATTTCTTATCTATATTACAGTTTTATAAGCTGTGAGTTCTACACCACTTCACTAACAAACTATAAAATGGACTTGGCTGTTTCTCTCTACAAGGTCTTTTAAGGATAAACTGTCTAATTAAGAAATGACAAATTATTTTTACTTTTAATCTAATAACCAACTACTTGTGATCCACAGTGGGGACTTTTCTATCTAATTACAAAATACCACTTAAACAGGTGAAGGGAAAGGTGTAGCTACTGCCCTAAAACTTTTATCTTCCTTTATATATATTACTATATTCTGAAACCTTAAATTTTAAGTTTTCCACCTGTGGTATCACACACTTCTATTCACACTCCACACCCACAATCCCAGTGCTGTCATTCCATTTGAAAGCTTTGCTGATTTAATTGTTTCAAGGCTGCTCTTGAAGCAGCTTGAGGTAGAAGGAGAATTCTCTTAAAAGTCAGGGCCTTTTAGCACAAAAAGTGTAAAATTGTCAGCACCCCCATTTCTAACACAAGCCCAGAGCAATGCCCAGCCCCTGGTGCTGTTTGGGCCAGCAGGAAGCAGCAAAGAGAAATTCCTGCTCCTTGGCCAGAGTATAAAATACTCGTGCACAGATTAAAAATAGGATCTGTAACAAACGGATTTATGCTTTATTTTCAGAGCCATTAATCACTGCTGATGGGAGTAGTGCAGGACAATGTGTCTAAAGCCCAGGAGAAGAGGGACTTCATGTACCCTAGATAACTCTCAGTGCTTCCAAAACACTGGAGCATGTCCTTCCACCCAGTCAAACACAAATTCTCCTCTGGGGTTTAAATAGGAACCACTAACAAGTTGCAGGGAAGAAAAAAAAATTAAAAAAAAAAAAGGGTGGAATCACTCAGAATCTCAAATTTAAAAATCAATTAATTAAATGCTGCCTTTAAAAAATAAAAAGGGGGGGGAAAATCAAATTGTAACTCCTACAGTCTTCAGTAGGGCTTTTACTTTATTTCCCTGCAAATCCTGCGAAAGCCACTGGTCTTAATAAATTATCTTCAAAAACAACAATTAAAAACTACATCTAAAGCCCAGACAGGTGATTTGGACTAATTTTTTCATTCAAACAGTGAAAGAGCAGGAAAAAAAAGTATCTACCAAAACCATTCACTATTTCCAAAAGCCTCAGGCAGTTCTTTGTACTTAAGATTCTCTTCCAAAGTTTCTTAGGAGAAGAAATACATGAGCACAACTTCATCAGAAAATATTTCATGTACAAATATAGATGAAATAAAATAGTATCAAAGCTATCAGACATTGATATTGTTGTGGTATCTGTGATATGAAAAAAGGAGAGATTTAGATCAGACATTATCATATTAATGATTATATTCATTGTATTACTAATATTTATTATTTAATGTTAATTTATTTATTCTTTATTGTTTATTTATTATTTTTATTTAATTAATTATTATTTATTTTAAGGAGTTTTTTTAGTTTATTTAGGGAGATAAGTTGTTTTTTTTTTTGTTACTGTTATGGAGACTTTTTTATAAGAGGAAAAAATAGGGTTTTGTGGTTTTTAAATTTTTTTTAAATTAAAAATTAAGTTTTCCATCACTTCCCTAAATGCCTCCTATGCAAAACCACTGTACCAGTGCTGCCCAGCAAAGCACTGGAAGCAGTTCAAGACTTGTGGCTGTTATTCCACGATGCCAGGAGCTGCTGGCAGAGCATGGGAGGCCCTTTGTGCAGCCTGGAAGGAATTTTAGGAATTTTCATGGAGAATCTTAAATTATGCCAGGGTTATGAACACCTGGGGGACTGAAACAGAACAATTTGGGTTGGGAAAGGACCTGCAACTTCCACTGTCCCAGGGTGCTCCAAACCCCATCCAAGCTGGCCTTGGACAATTCCAGGGATTCAGGGGCAGCCCCAGCTGCTCTGGGAATCTGTGCCAGGGCCTCACCACCTTCAGGAAGGATTTCTTCCTCTTTACAGGTGAGAAGAGCTTCTGGCTCACATCAGATTAAGAATTCTCCAAAAAGCTATTTTATAAGCTGAAAAATAACGTAATTACAGCTAAATATTGCTTCATTGTACAGCCACAAGAAACTGCTTTTACTGACAGAAAGTCCTACCTTGACAGAGCTCTTGATTTTCCAAAAAAACATTAAAATTAGCCAGAAGCCTTTTCAGAGGCAGTTACCCTAAAGCTGCAGGATCTCCCTGCTCCAGAGCACTGCAAGAACACCCCTGATAACAACAGCAAACAACAGCACTGCAGCCTTATCACATCCACACCGAGGGTATTCTGCTCTGATTTCTTGGCAGGATAAGTATTTCCTGTTTATTCCGTGGCTTTTGTTTCTTGGCAGGGTAAAGCAAGCAAAAAAAAAGCACTGTTTTGGGGCTTTTTAAAGACTTTTAATAACTCCCACCTATGGAGAGATTAATCTGCAGCACACTGGGACTGCCTGACTCATTCAGGGTGCACTGCCAGGGATTCTCTGAAAAGACTGAGAAAAAACTGTAAAAACTGTAAAACACTGAGAAGACTGTAAAAAAAAAAGTAAAAAAAAATTAAAGAAATCACTTTTTTGGGTTTCCCAGGAAATGAACCAGCAGAAGTAAACAGGCAATAAGGACATGTGAAAAAACCAAACTCAAGAGGAGAAAATAGGTCAGTTATTCAGACCTCTTAATATCAGGGATAAAACAATAAAATGGCAGATTACTGAAGACTTCCCTCTAAATCCTGAACTCACATCATCAAAAATATTTGTCACAGCAGCAAAGGGACACATTCCTTTTCAGCAGCCAAAGAATCAAGTTTTTTTTTTTCCTGAGAAAAAGGACCCAAGTCTGCCAGACCCCACTTAGCTGGGTCAAAAACATTTTTAAAAAGCACCTTTTAAGGTGGGCTGTGTGTGGGAATAAATAAATACAATAATAATCTTTTTTTAAAACAATAAATAAATAAAATCAATAAATTTATGAGGTGCTTGTTCAATACAAGGGTTCTGTTGCCCAATCACAATTAAGAATATTCACAGGCTCACAGTTCTTTTGTTTATTTTAATACAAGCATCTAAATACTCATTTCATACTAACAAAGATGGTTTTGTGGGCTTTTTTTGGGTCCATGGTAAAATAATAAATAACAAATAAATAAAATTAATAAATTTATGAGGTGCTTGCTCAATACAAGGGTTCTGTTGCCCAATCACAATTAAGAATATTCACAGGCTCACAGGCCGTTTATTTTGTTTTAACACAAACATCTAAATACCCAAACATTTTTTGGTTGGTTTTTTTTTGGGTCCATGGTAACTTTTAGCAGTTTTTCTTCAGGACTTTGTGGTGAGTCCCACAAAGACAAGAAGAGCTTGGGAGGATCTGCTGGATTTCCATGCCCAGAGGATCCCTCTCCTGCCCTGACACAAGCAGGGAAAGCTGCTCCCTATGGGATGTGACATTCCCTCCAGGTGCTGAGTTTTTATGCAACACTACAAAACAAATGCCACACACGAGTTTTTATTCCTGCTTGCCCCCAGAAATTCAGTTTTGGACTCACCTGTGGCTGGCAGTGCCCAGGGGTGGCACTTGGGCCATGTCCTTGTGCTCAGCAGCCAGGTCCTCTCCTCTGGAGGGTGCAGCATCGTGTGCAGGCAGCAATCAGGACTCCCAAGGACCAGCTTCTCCTGTAAAAACCATTTAAAAAACCCCAAAAATGCAGTTATCAGGTCAGCCAAAGTTGTGTTTTTACACAAAACTCATTTCTAGCTCCCCCTCATTGCTCCTCCAGCCCAGCCATCCCTGTCCCAAGGGCAGGTGGGGAAGTGCATCCTGCCAGGGAAGGTGGGATAATTCACTTGTCAGGAATTTTGGAAGGAATTTGGGATGGGACTTTTGAATTGTTTTTGATGATATGGTTTATTTTTCTTATCTTCTACACAAATAGGAAGGGTGAGTTTGGTTTACATCTTCACCATATGGTTTAGAAGGTTACAACACTCTTAGTTATGAGACTTTTTAAGGAGTTATTAACTAATAAAACACTGCTAATAAGGATATTTATGTTTTTGACCTAATCTTTAAATATTTGGTCTTTTGGACCTATGCTACACTCTGACTTTTAGCCAATCATGTTATGACACACAAACCTACAGTACTGCATTCTAAACTCTTTATTTACTTCTGTAATTACTTTTATTTTTCTATATCTTCAACTCCGAAATGCTAAACTCTTCTTTTACTTAGCTTAATGCGTCTCTGCTTTAAACTATAAACCTATATTCTCTTTTATTTAAATCTATATTCTCTTTTATTATAACTCCATAGTCTAAGTTTGGAAGCCTTTTCCAAGGTCTCAGATCAAATCCTGTGTTTAATTCTAAGCTTTGGCTTATGGGCACAAGTTCTGAGAGCTCCTTGCATTTCACATTCCAACAGGAAGGGGCTGGGAAACTCCTGAGGGAGCTGAAGGGGCTGAGCCTGGAGCAAAGGAGGCTCAGGGGGACCTTGTGGCTCTGCACAGCTCCTGCCAGGAGGGGACAGCCGGGGGGGTCGGGCTCTGCTCCCAGGGAACAAGGACAGGAGGAGAGGGAACGGCCTCAGGCTGGGCCAGGGGAGGTTTAGGTTGGGAATTATGGAAAATTTCTCCAGTAAAAGGGTGGTCAGGCACTGGAGCAGGATGGCAGGAAGTGGTGGAATCCACCACCATCATCTCTGGTGGAGTCACCAGTGTTCAAAAGGCATCTGTGGCACTTGGGGACAGGGCTGGACTCCATGATCTGAGAGGTCTTTTCCAACCTGAACAATTCTGTGTTCCCAAGAGGACTCTGAGTGGGATGTTCTGATTGCAAAATCCTTCCCTGTGCTCTCCACACACCCACTCTGAGCCTCCCTGTTACACAGAAGTGTCCAGCTGTGGCTGTCCCCTGCCACATGTGTGACACATCTCAGGACTGAGGGTGTCCCCCACGTCCCAGGTGAGGGAATCAAAGCCCTGCACAAACCTAAAGCTTCATCTCCACTGCCACAAAGCCCTGACTGAGTGAAGTTCAGTGCAGCTTTTACAATTAAGATAAATTAGGATAAATTTTGCAGCAGTCACGGTGCGATAAATTCTCCAAACCTGACAAAGCAGCTGCTCCTGTCCTAAAGGAAGGAGATTTTGTCACACCCACATCCCACTGTGGCTGATCCCCCCCATCCTGCAGCACTGGATTTTGCTACCACAAATAGGATCTTACCACATCAACCTTTTATCAGCTGTTTTTCTGTCAAGGCACCCCCTAACCATACACATTATTGATCTGGCTAATCATTACCTCCGTGCCACAAGCCATGGATGTGCAACCTCAGAAGTGCATTTCACAAAGCTCATGGATATCCTGAAGCACAAACAGCAATCCATTCATCTCTCTCTAAACAGGAACCACCTGAAATCATGGGAAACTCCCAAACTGTTGCAGGTGCTGCTTTTGGACTTGACAACCCACGCAAGAGCCCAAGTGAAGCTTAAAATTTACACAGGTGCTCAAAACAGGTCTGAGTGCTGCCCCTGTGCTCCAGCCTCCTTCAGAAAAATGGATTTTCTGTGCTCACTGTCTGTTTCTTGATGCTTCTTGCATCTGTTTGTAAATAAATAAATA
Source organism: Dicaeum eximium (assembly GCA_013396995.1). Lineage (NCBI taxonomy): Eukaryota > Metazoa > Chordata > Aves > Passeriformes > Dicaeidae > Dicaeum > Dicaeum eximium. The sequence continues at coordinate 627,426 of VWZP01006571.1, forward strand.
AAAAGGTAAATAAAAAGGGGATTTCAAACATTACCTCGGTATTTCAGGGAGGCAGTGGGGAAGGATTGAAAACTTCCTCCCACATTCCAAGTTCCAGAATCAGGTGTCAAGTTTGAAGACCCACATTTCTCACTAACACACTTTTTTTTTTGGGACTTATTTTATATTTAGGTCTATCTGCTTTACAAAGCTACGTGGCACAAAGTTTTTGGGGATAAGAGATTCCAGCTCCTCAATTCCATCCCTGGAACAAGGCAGTGATACCTTCCTGAGCCAAACATTCCCATCCAAACACACAGAACATTTCTGCAACATTTATATTGAAGTTTCTAATTCATTAACTTCTCCACTGACTGAAATTCTTGATTTTAAAAAAAATAATTAATAATTTGCCAGAAGACAGTTTAGAAAGAAAGCCCTGCTCTACCATTCATTTCAACTGTTTCAAAAAGTTACTAATATTGTTTTTAATGATAGATTTTATAGCTCTACATACTCCTAATTGCTGTCCAAAGCCACAAGTACTCTCAACACTCCAGTTCCACTATTTCTAAGTATTCTGTGTGCAAAAATGACTGAAACCCTCAGTCTGAAGCTCCAGATTTTATTTTTTTTATGCAGGCTCTATGAAAATATGAGGCAATGTAATTCACCTTCACTTACAATTCCTACCACGTGTCACACTCCATTATCTCCTGGTAGTCCAGGGAAACACAAGGGGATATTAAACAAACCAGTAACGAGTTTTTACTGGACTTCCACTCACTTTAAAGTCAAATAATCCAAAGGCACCACAAGTGCCTGATTTATAGATAATGCCCTGTGCTGTAAAACAGGATTACTGGTACTAATATACACCTTTTTGGTCAGAAATATGAAATTCCAGCTGGAGTGACAAAATATTCCTCCCAATTCACTCTGACCTATGGAGTACAGTTTAAATTCCACTAAATTAAACTCTTAAAGCACACAAAAATGCTGAAATTATCCATTGCTGAGTGGGTAAAACCTACACTTATTGAAGTTACAAACTGCTGTAACACGTGGACAAATAAATAGAACTTTTTGAATCAGCTGCACAAGGATCAGGACACACTAAACATTATATAGAAGTTTGTCTCTTAATTTCATTGGACTATTCAAATTAGATATAAAGCCACTTTTCCACTTGATTTCCTCCTCACTTTGTGAAGTTAAAGTACTAATTAGGTTTACAGATCTGAACACTGTCACAACGTCCCTTCAAACACCTGAACTGTTTCTAAAGAGAAACAGATGAGTTTTTAATGTTTTAATTACCTGGCTGTGAAGTTACTACACTTCTCAGAGGAGAGATGCCAGCAAAAATTCCCAAGTTTCCTACTCACTTAGAGGAAGACTTTTAAAGTCTCTTGCTAGGAGACTGCAGCACGAGATACTTGGAGAAACACGGGTTTTGCACTTACACCAAAGAACCACCTGAAAGCACCGAGCAATCCCTGAACACTGTTAGGAAAGTAACTCACCGCACTTTACTTTAAAGTGAAACAACCTCAGCAAACGTTACAATGCAGAAATCACTGCCCTGCGTGGTTTCCCAGCTGGTCAAACCACCAGCATCCCTCGGGACACCCCGAATTATCCCTCAGGAAAACCCGAATTAACCCGAATTATCCCTCCGGACACCCCGAGCATCCCTCCGGACACCCCGAATTCTCCCTCCGGACACTCCAAATTCTCCCTCCGGACACCCCGAGCATCCCTCCGGACACCCCGAATTCTCCCTCCGGACACTCCGAATTCTCCCTCCGGACACCCCGAATTATCCCTCCGGACAGCCCGAGCACCCCTCCCGGCGCTGCCGACACCTCATCCCGCATGCAGAGCCAACTTCCATGGGGACCAACCTGCGCAGCTGTGGATCGCACCAGCCATTCCCCGGCTGCTCTCGGTGAGGGGAAGGAGAGGCAGGAGCAGCCGGAGCCCAGCCCGTGCCCTCAGCGGTGGCTCCGCGCTCACCCCGCGGTTGCCACACGCGCTCTGTTGCCGGGCTGTGCAAAGCGGAGCGGCGGGAAAAGCACGGAAAAGCAGCGGGGAGGCGGGG